>PHNY01107158.1:48844-62749 GCA_003724115.2 Anethum foeniculum | reverse complement strand
AAAATATTCATTTATATATATATATATATATATATATATATATATATATCATTCATTTAATATTACAATAAATTATATTGCTATTTATTTTATCTTAAACAATAAAATATAACATAATTTGTAGAAACTTGTTAGTAATGATTGTGTATTAAAATAATCTATAAGGGCAATATAACTGTGTATTAAATTTTTTAAATTTTCTACCTTTGTCTTTTGTATTCTTTTAAACAGCATTTCACAAGTCTGAAGATGATAAATGTCGAATACTCTCTAAACTTGAAAACAACTCCCAACTTTGGAAATTCAAGATCGATTGAGAGGTTATACTTTCGTGGTTGTGAGAGCTTGCTAAAAGTCCACCCATCAATCAGAGAGTTGACTGGTTTGTATGTTTTGGATATGACTGAATGCATTCCTGTGAAAAATTTGGCTGAATCAATGGGCCAGTTAAATAAACTGGGTTATTTGTGTTTGGGTTATTGTAGCAATCTAAAACAATTGCCAAAGCAATTGGGTGATATGAAATTGTTAAAGGTGCTTGATGCAAGTTGCACTGCAATTGAGGAACTCCCAGATTCAGTTACTCAATTGAAGGGACTGGGTAAGTTGAAATTGGACGGTTGCAAGAAGCTTAGAAAGCTACCGGAGCAGATCGGGAATATGGAAGGCTTAAGGACATTTTTTGCAAGTTATACTCCAATTGAACAACTTCCAGATTCATTTGCAGGCCTCATTAACTTGGAGATAATGAATTTGAGCAGGTGCGAAAACCTTAGAAATCTTCCTAATAGCTTATGGAAGCTCAAGTTGCTTCAAGTACTAGATCTTCGGTGGTGTTCAAAGCTGGAGCTATTGCCTTATAAATTAGAGAAGATGCAACGTTTAGAAGAGTTGTATGCATCCGGTACAGCCATCGAAGAAGTACCGGATTCTATTGGACTACTAAGTAGGTTTTCAGTATTGAGTTTGTCTTACTGCAAAAAGCTTAAGTATCTGCCCAGTAGTGTGTGGAATCTTCCATCACTTACTAAACTGAATCTTTTCCAAACGGACATCGGTAGAATTAATCTGCCTGACACAGTGAAAGATACCATGTTGGTTACTTTATCTCTGAAGTGTAATGTAATATTATGGCTTCCTGTAATTCTAAGTTTCTCTTCTTTGAAAACGTTAGCTCTGAGTGAAGAGGGCGAGAGTTTATCTTCAACCAAAACATTCAGTCTCTCTAAGCTTTACAACCTACAACATCTCACATTGTATGACTGTACAAATTTTGGGTCATCGTTTCCGGAACTTCCTCTTAATGTAACACACTTACTCCTATATAGCCATGCAACACTGGTACATCTACCCGATCTATCCAGCTTGAAAAAGTTGAAGAAGTTGGAGATATACAGTTTCATCAGCCTTGAATCACTTACACCACTTCCTCCTCATCTTCAATCACTTACAGTTTATGATTGCACAAGCCTTCAATATCTATCAAATATGTCAACGTTGAAGGAATTGAGTGATTTGCAATTTGGTAGGTGCAGCAAGCGGAAATCAGTTGCTTCGAAAAAGAGTTTCCTGCAGGTTGGTTAATTTCTGTTTGGAGTTGTATCCCTCTACATGACACACAACCACACTTCTATAAATCTAACTTCATTTTTTTCATGTTGCAGGTAACAGATGCAAGAAAACGCTTCCTCCCTTTTTATAAAGTTGAGTTACCAAAGATTGCAGAATGGTTCCGCTATAAAAGCACTGGGCGTACAGTCTCTTTTGATATCCCGACACTGTGGGCAGATAAATTCTTAGGTCTTGCTCTCTCGGTTCTTTTTACGAGCGAAAACATTAATCATAATGTTAGCATGAAAGCTGATATTACTAATAAAACAAATGGTACAACAAAGTCCTGTCTGATTCCTGTATCAGTAAGCAGTACAGGGGGTGAAGTATACTATGTGGTGAAATGCATAAGCGGAGATGAAATCTCAATAAGAAGCGGAGATAGAATTAAGATCTTACTTCAAAGGCAATTGTATTATTTTACTGGAAACGAAGAACTTCCTTATGTAGGAGTGAAGATAGAGATGTTTGCTGCCCATGTGATACAAAGAACACTCTCCACCCCAGATTTTCCCTCAGTTCTAAACAACTTGATAAATTGACGCATTGTGTACTTAATAAATTGGATTATATTACTTATTTTATTTGAAATTTATAATACATTTTATATGAATATATTCTTTTTGCACTTTTTATACATTTTCTTTTCTAATTTCAACTTTACAAAGTAGAAACTATTGTATTTTGTATCTCTAAAATTCATTATATATTTATTTTGCATCTTATAGGTTATAAAACAGAGATTATATAAAAATCTTGTAAAAAAATATTTTGCCTAATTTTCTTAAAATAAATTTTTGAAAAAGATAAGTTTCGCATATTAATTTCTAACAATTATGTAACTTTTCATTAGCTTAATTTTGAACGGCCACATTAGTACTAGTATAATGTAAAAATATATTGCTAATAATTTAGGGTGTAATGTCATGTGTGTTAATCTTAATTTCAAATTTCAATTTTGTTTATGTAGATTTGAAAATTTATGTAATAAAAATAGATTGAATCTCATTTTCAATACAAGCATCTCAAAATATATATTTCCCTTGGTATTTGTTGTTTAATTTTTCAATGTATATTTTAATATATTTCGACTGCATAGTTAAAGTTATTATTTTTATAAACTTTCTCTTGAATCAAAATATTAATTATATATTTTTATTTATGACAAAAAACTACAAAATAATAATTATAAATATACAGACTGAACAAATAAAAATTTGCGCATAAACAAATGTTAAATATTACCGAACATAAGTAGTACATATTTCTTCAATTAAATTTAGTAAGGATATCAGGATTATAATAAAAACTAACTTATAACTCGTGTGATGTATGTGTATTTTTTAAATATTAATATGACTTTATTATACTACTAAAATTTATACATTTAATCATATGATCATGAGCGATGACCAGAGATTGAGTTAAAATAAATATATATTAACATACAAAGTTCGAGAGAAGAGTTAAATTGATAACTTAATTGAATATGTAACCTAGTTGTGATAAGATTTCTTTGGTGTTGAGAGGTTTCAAGCTACTCAACTCATATATACATATTCAAAACTTAAGCCGCCTCTCTCCTTTTCTCTCGGAAAGAACCCTAACACTCTTTTTCAATTTAAGGGCTATCATGATAAGCCTTCTTTTATTGTTTTTATTCAATTTATATTATGTTTAATAATTCTCTCTCATTGTTGAGAGTTTTTGTTATTTATGTCTCTTCTTATGAGAGTTTGGTTTCGTTTTCAAGTTCTACATCGCAGATCTACAGGATTTTGATAATAATGATTCACTGTCGATTTTTTGGATATTTTTTGATAAATCAGGTATACATAATCTTCACAGATACACCAAATCGTTAGATTGTCTCCTAAAAAAAGCTGTATGTCTCAGCATTTCGAGCAAGGGATGCGCCACAATGGAAGATCTACTCGACGGTGAATAGTTTTAATGAATCAAATCTTGATTTGATATTTTTAATATATTCATTAAATGATTATTATTGTAGATGCTGTATGACTTATTATTAATGAATTGTTTTACCATCAAAAAAAAAAAACTTAAACAAAAAGTGTTAAAAGATGCCTACATATGAAGATACCACTACTAATCTTGTTGTCGCGAATGAACCCAAGTTGGAAACTCAGTTTTAAGTGGCGTTCACCCTCAAACTTTGAGCAACTCCAATGGGGTGCAAAAAAGAGTGCCAAAGTGCCATATGTAGCATGGCACTCTTGTTGGCTCTCCATTGGAGTGATAGGAATGCCAGACCAAGTTGCCAATTTTTAGCACCATGTGAGCATAAATAAAACACTTAACATACCTTAAGGGTCACTAAACATTTGCTCCCATCGCTAAATTAGTCTTCCAAATTCTTGCATCAACATTTCTCTTATTCACCCTACAACCTTCCCTTTTATGTCACATTGATGTTTTGCAATCCTGCTGCTTGACTTCTTTAACTGGCCAGGTAACAAGAATTTTCAAAAGTGAGCAAATAATGCACAAAAGTTCACTACCATAGGTCATACCACTAAATTAATTTTGAGTTCAAGCAAAATTCGTTCAGAATTAAACCAGATAATAACTGAAGTCAGATATGTAACACAATTATCAATATTTGAATATAAATTTTCAATATCTTTGTTTCATAGAATGATGGAAAATACAAAAGAAATTAATTTGTTTGATTTCCAAGGAATCCTGTATTTTCCCAAGATAATGAAAACATCAACAAATGAATATTATCTATAAGAATGTATATCTCGACACAAGGAGAGATACTAGAAGAAAAGAAACGAATACACAGAACAACGTACGTATTTTTCCACAAGGTCTAATTTTGGCTGCAATATATATATCCACAAAGAAACTAATAAACCGCCAATAAATACAATTAACACGTCACAACACCAATGCAACAGGTGTCTCAATAGAGTTCTTGATAAAGAAGTACCCAAAGAATATGGACGCCACCAACACCAATACAAATATATATATATATATATATGTATATATATATATAGCACAAACACCAGAGATTTTAGAGAATAGAATCATTAGATTCTCAAAATTTCAAAGTATCCAAAGAAAAGAGCAACTCGATGTAATTCAGCTTGATAAGTACGAGAATGATAATACTACACTTGCTAAGAAATAGAAGGAAATGGATTCAATATTCAATTGAACTAGTAAGAGTATATTAACAAATCAAATTTCAAGTTTTAAATCAAACTAGTAAGAGAATATTGATCTAGAACATGTTATTAAATGCCAAAAGTGTCAATGATATGAGAAATAAAGGAGGTAGTATTGTGTTCTTGACAAAATAATAAAATGTCACTGTTAGAAAGAAAGAAAGAAGAAATAAACATAAGGACGAGGTGAAGTCGCAGCACATAATATAAACTAGTTGCAGATGCAGCGGTCAAATAAGTTTGAGTCCACAAGTGATTCAAATCATTATTCCACCAAAGACTAAATAATTTTAATTCCCCAACACTTTCATGAACTATTAATTTCATAAAATTTACTTCGATCACCAGAAAATTGCTTATGTTTGAGCAAAACAAATTCTTTCCAAAGACTTTATGAAAATCAGTATAGTCACTTCTTTCTTTAAGTTACTAGTATCATCCAAGTTACAGTGACTGCTCCGAAAATCCAAAATCCATTTATGATCTGCAACTATTTCTCTCGAGAATATTGTTCCATATATGTCCCCTCATTTGAACCACTTTTTTAATTCTAATTCGCTCAACTCCTTCAGTTATTAGACCAAGAAACTATACAAATAAACCGGGCAAGTTAGTTCAGGCTTTTGACTCATTGACTCGCTGCATTTAGACATTCGCAAGACCTTAACATTAGTTGAGGCTTTTGATCGAACACTTAACATGCATAGTTAAGAAATTCACTGTCCACAAAATCAATTACAAGCTTTGTGTTAACAACACACACATACTCTATTTCAATACCACTAAAATGAATCCCTTTCAGAACTTTCATTTACATGGATATGGTATATCGAAAGAAAAAACTAACGTTGCAAACCATCTACTCCGTATATCTTAAAACAAGTATTAATTTAACTAGCTTACACCCGATACACGGGTTCTCAAGATTTATATATTTTTATTTGTATTATATATAATACTAATGAAATCTTAATATAAATAATTAAATATTAAAATTAATTATTATATAAATTTTATCTGAATGTGTATAATTTCAATTTAAATTCAAATAATATAAAATAATGTATGATTGATAAGATTTAAACCATTAACATTGATTTCATCCTTATAAACAATAATATAAATAGTTGTTGGCGGGAATCGAATCTGAAAATTTATTTATATATTTATAA
Organism: Anethum foeniculum; assembly: GCA_003724115.2. Taxonomy (NCBI): domain Eukaryota; kingdom Viridiplantae; phylum Streptophyta; class Magnoliopsida; order Apiales; family Apiaceae; genus Anethum; species Anethum foeniculum. The sequence goes on along the minus strand of PHNY01107158.1, from coordinate 56,766 downwards.
ATAATAATATAAAAAATGCTTGTCGTTAACTTGGGAACTGGATATATTTATAAATAGTAATATTAATGCTTGTTGTTGGAGGGAATCGAACCTGGGAACTTATATATTTATTGACGGGAATCGAACCTGAGAATTTGGATAGTGTATTCTTTTAATATTTGGATCTAACGGCTCTGATTATTGGATTAAGAAGATCTGACGGTCATGATTAAGCTGACGAAACCAAACCAAACTAAGAGGCGACCAAATTATACACCATTCCAGCTATTATAGTTTAGTATAGATTTAGTTCGAAATTGTAGCAAATTATAAGTAAATTATAATTTATAAATTGATTATGTGTTTAATAAATTATAAGTTATAAGCGAAATATTTTTTGAAAATTAAAACTTAATTAAAATAGCTATAATATATGAATATAAAATTGAAAAAGTAATATTTAAAAACAGAAATATTAAAAGATATCTTGTGCAAAAGGGCAAGACAAGTTGTTTAGCTATTCGAGTTTAATAGGCTGCAAATAGTTTGGGTTCGGCGGGTTTTTAGAAAAAAATGACCCAACCCAATTAGCGCGGGTTAATAAAAACTTAACCCATTAATTAAAAAAAAATTATGTAACCCAAGCTTATCCAATCCAAATAATTCGGGTTGGGTCAGATTAGTTTTGGTTAAACTTTCGAATATAATTATAATAATAAAAATTTAGTCACTCGCAAATTGGTAGCTAGTAACAATTGGCATATATATTTATAGTTACTCAGTTAGTATGAATCATTCATTAATATTAGTCGATGCGTAAGTTTCTGATTAAAAAAGAAAGTCTTTTGTACTGGTGAAACATTTGAACAATGGTGAAATAATAGGAAATTGTTGTATATACATTCAGTTATGAACTCTTATTTATAAGGTATATATCAGTTCATTAACAAATCATTAATCATGTTCAAATTTCAAAAGTCATCTCGTACATTTTATAGTTATCGAGATATTTAAAATTATCTAGATTATTACTGTAAATATAAGACACACCCTAGACAAATCAAATTTAGGTTAAAGATTGATTGAGATAAACTCAAAAATGTAAAATAGGCATGTGAATATTATATATATAATCGGGTTGGGTTGGATTGGATTAGTTTAAGGTTAAAATCTGTAAAAGCCTAACCCAACCCAACTTAATCGGGTTTTTTAGAAATTAACCTATTCATTTTTCGGTTTCAAATGAGTTGGATTACTCGGCCTAAAAAGGGGTTGGATTGGGTTGGGTTAGCGGGTTAAACGGGTAATAAAAATAAGATTTAATTTTAACTTTCTAAAATGATTACTTAAATAAAAATGGACACACTAAGCCATAACCCTCGTGCATGGTGAAATTGGTATACATACAAATATTAATAAAATGTGATCAGAAAGTCAATCAAAATTTGACAACTAAACTTTTAATATATTACACTAAAAAAAGTTAAAAATATTATAAAGAGGATTTTTTTTTGAAAAATACCCGAACTCAAAAACTTTTTTGCAAAGATACTATTACTTTTTAAAAAAATTGCAAAAATATATATTTTTAATTTTTATTTGCAAAAATAAGATTTTGTAATTTTTTTGGACAAAAATACGGTTTTTCTGCAACTCGATTCAGCCAGATGCAACCTAGGTGGGTCTGCAACCAAAATCAACCTCGAATACAACCAAATTCGACTTCGAATGCAACGAAAAAACTCAATGCAACTAGTTGCATATCTGGTTAATTTTTGTTGCACCGTATTTTTGCAAAAATTTTCAGAAGATAGTAAAATCGCAAAAAACTTAGAAAACATAGTATTTTTGATAATTTCTCTTATAAAGATATATTTTGCATTAGGAGTCGTAAAATGGATCCGAAATTTGTTCCAAAATTACAAACCCGTTTGGGATATCTTAATGAAGGTATGCTTCTCCCCCAACGTTATAGCAACAAATAAATAATCAACCATGTTTCTCTTGGTCTTTCCATCAAACAGTTTAAGATCATCTCATCCCTTTCTTTATTAAACAAAACGGGGCTACACAAGCAAACAAAGAGGAATGGGCACAAAAGCAAAGTACACAACAAAAAAAGTGCTGACTTGTCAACCATCTCTGTCTGTCTGTAAGTTTACACTTGTTTAATAATTTAATTTAATTATATTTGTTTTAATCTGTTCTGATTTAAGAAAAATGTTTGTCCACGAAATTGAATACAAAATTTTCATGCATTAAGTTTTGATTAAAATGAGACTCGTATTCATATAAATAGCACCGATTAATACATCACAACTCATTTGCCGTGTCATCGTTACGGATTTAAGTCACCTCACTGCATCTTGGTCCCGGCCACTTGTCCAGTGTTTTCATACCTATCATGAATAGTTTAATAGTCAGAAAGTTGGCTGCATTTTCATATCTATGTCCTACATGACAATAAAACAGATGAATAAGAAAGTAGGAAAGCTCGCTGCATTTTCGTTCACAGAAACGTTGACTGACTTCATAGTTGCACAACTTTATAACCATTCCTTCTTGAAATCTTTGCTCATTACTCATTACTGATTTAACCTATTCTTCGATTTTCAAGCTATATTTCTTCAATGGCTTCCACTAGTACTCTTGAAAAAACTGTCTCTTCCTCTTCTTTGTCATCTCAACCTATCCCCTGGGATGTGTTCTTGAGCTTTTACGGTGACGACACTCGCGCAAACTTTACTTCACATCTTTACTCTGCTTTGGATCAAGCTGGAATTGTAACCTTCAGAGACGATCCTGCTCTTGAAAAGGGTCAAGAAATTTCATCTGGGCTGCTCAATGCAATCAGAGATTCAAAGATGTTTGTCGTAGTTATCTCTGAGAATTATGCTCGTTCTTCGTGGTGCCTCAATGAGCTCGTAGAGATCCTTGGTTGCAAGAAAACAGAGAATCAGGTTATTCCTGTTTTTTACTATGTTGATCCAACAGATGTGCGTCACCAGACAGGGAGTTTTGGGGATGCGCTTGATTATCACAAGAAGCGTTACTCTTCTGACATGATAAACAAGTGGAAATCAGCTCTTTCTCAAATGGCAGCGGTATCAGGATACCATCTCAAAAAACATGCAAATGAGTATGTGTCTTTATCTTATTTTTCCACATATTAGCATAATGATATATCATGACTTTGCTCTCTGACTACAAGTCTGTATTTAAATTACAAACAGGAATGAATCGAAAACTATTCAGAGCATTGTAGAGAACATCGAACGACAAGTATCTACAAAGGTCTTACACCTTGGAGAAGATCTATTTGGTATGGATTCTACTGTTGAAGAAATATATCAGAAATTACAAATGGAATCAAATGATGTACGTGCCATTGGGATATGTGGGATGGGGGGAATCGGGAAAACTACGACAGCCAAAGCTTTCTACAACAAATATCATACCAATTTTGATAGTTGCTGCTTTATCGGAAATGTAAAACAATACTCACAAGGAGGTAGTCCTCTACTTCCTTTACTTAAGCAACTATTGACTGTGCTTCTTAAAAGCAGGGATTGTAAGGTCCCTAATGTTGACAGTGGAATTATACAATTGAAACAAATTCTCAGTTTCAAGAAAACACTCGTAGTTCTGGATGATTTGGACCAATCAAGCTATTCTGAATTTCTAGCAAGGCACTGCAATTTGTTTTCAGCCGGAAGTAGAATTGTTATTACGACAAGAGATGTACACCTGCTAAATCAATTAAAAATAGATTTAATACATGTAGATATATACATGGTGAAGAAACTGGGAGAAGCTGATTCTTTGGAACTCTTTAATTATCACGCCTTCGGGAAAGTAACACCGCCTGCAAGTTTAAGAGTGCTCTCACTAGGCTTTGTAACACATGCTACAGGTCTTCCATTAGCTCTCAAAGTGTTGGGTTCATCTTTGCGTGGCAGAACTCAAGATGAGTTATTTTGGAATGACAAACTTGAAAAAGTTCGAAAAATTCCAAATAACAAGATACTCGAAATTCTTCAACTGAGCTACGATGAATTGGATGATGAGACCACAAAATCAATATTTCTCGATATTGCATTCTTCTTTGTCGGAAACTATGAATTTCAGGCTATTGACATATTCAAATCATGTGATTACTATCCAAAAGTTGGAATACGAATTCTAGTGGAAAAATGTCTAATCATGATTGATGAAAACGATATGTTTCATATGCATGATCTTATACAAGACATGGGAAGGGAAATTTCCAAGAGCACACGCTTATTCTTGCGAGAAAATGCATGGGAATATTTGCAAAATCAGAATCAGGAGGTAATTAAAAATCATATACTGAGTTGTAGAATATGTGTTATCCTAATTAAATAAAATTGATATTTGAAGAAGTTTAATTGCATTAAGTCTATAAAATTAATAAACTATCATTAAATTAAAGTCATAGAATTAATTTTATTTTTTTTGAAAAATATTTACATATCGAACTATGATTAGATGAATATTTTTTCCCTTGTAAAAATAGACTAAACTTTTTTTACCTATTTTTTGTGTTTACAGGAATTAGATAAAGTTGAAGGTCTCTTCTTAGATCTAACTCAGTCAACGGAGAAGCAAATCAATTCTCAAATATTTGAGAGGCTTCCAAAATTGAGATTACTTGAGATGCATGGTGTTCACGGTATAAAAGGTCATTTCAAAAATTCGTTTCATGAGTTAAGGTGCATTCGTTGGAGTTATTGTACTTGGACACAATTTCCGTCCAGTTTTCAACCACAAAAGTTGATCTGTATTCAAATGCCATTTAGCAACTTTAAGATACTGTGGGAAGATGCCAGGGTATGAATCAGATACTCTTTTAAATAAATATTCATGTGCATATTGTTGATCATTAATATTTTTTGATACAATACATAGTTATTTGTTTTATTTAAACTATTAACATTTCATAATATATTAATATTTGTTAATAGTAACTAGCACTTTTGATTATAGTTTTTTACTACAAGAATCTGTTAGTGCGGCATAGTTGTTTATCTAAATCATATAAATTGGCTAACTCTTGTCACTTGTGTTATGTTAAATAGCCTTTCACGAGTTTGAAGATAATTATTGTCCAGTACTCTGTGCACTTGAAAACAACTCCCAACTTTGAAAATTCAAAATCTATTGAGCGGTTATACTTTCGTGGTTGTGAAAGCTTGCTAGAAGTCCACCCATCAATTAGACAGTTGACTGGTTTGCATCTTTTGGATATAAATGAATGCATCCCTGTGAAAATTTTGGCTGAATCACTGGGTCAGTCAAGTGAACTGCGCTATTTGTATTTAGGTCATTGTAGCAATCTAAGACAATTGCCAAAGGAATTGGGTGGAATGAAATGGTTAAAGGTGATTGACGCAAGTAACACCGCAATTGAGGAACTGCCAGATTCAATTACCCAACTCAAGGAATTGAATTATTTGAATTTGGTGGGTTGCGAGAAGTTTAGAAAGCTACCGGAGCAGATTGGGAATATGGAAGGCTTAAGGACATTTCTTGCAAGTTCTACTGCAATTGAACAACTTCCAGATTCGTTTGCAGGCCTCATTAATTTGGAGAGACTGGATTTGGAAAGCTGCAACAACCTAAGAAATCTTCCAAATAGCTTATGGAATCTCAAGTTGCTTCGAGTACTAAGTCTGAATATGTGTTCAAAGCTGGAGCGATTGCCTGATAAGTTGGACAAGATGCAATGTTTAGAAGAGTTGTATGCATCTTGTACAGCAATTGAAGAAGTACCAGATTCAATTGGACTATTGAGTAGGTTAAGGGTATTGAGTTTGTCTTACTGCGAAAAACTTAAATATCTGCCGAGTATCTTATGGAATCTTATATCACTTACTGAATTATATCTTTCCGGTACAGACATTGATACAGTTGAAATGCCTGCTATAGTGAAAGATAGAAAGTTGGTTACTTTAACTCTAAAGTGTAATGTAAGTTTATGGATGCCTGCCATTTTAAGTTTCTCTAATTTGAAACGGTTAGCTCTTAGTCACGGGGGTGAGAGTTTATCTTCAACCAAACCATTTAGTCTCTCTAAACTTTACAACCTACAATATCTCATATTGTATGACTGTACAAGTTTTGGGTCATTGTTTCCGGAACTTCCTCTTACTCTAACAAACTTATTCCTGTATGACCATGCAACACTGGCACATCTACCCGACTTATCTAGCTTGAAAGGGTTGCAGAGATTGGAGATATATAGTTACATCAGCCTTGAATCACTTCCACCACTTCCTCCTCATCTTCAATCACTTACTGTTTATGATTGCACAAACCTACAACATTTATCAGATATGTCAATGCTTAAGGAATTGAGCGAATTGCAATTTGGCAAGCGGAAATCAGTTGGTTCAAAAAGGAGTTTTCTTCAGGTTTGTTTTTGTTTGAACTCCCTCCCTGTATCCCTCTAAATGATACACAATCACACTTCCATAAATCCAACTTCATTTTTTTTTTTTTGTGTTGCAGGTAATAGATGTAAGAAGACACTCCCTCCCTTTCTATAAAGTTGAGGTACCAAAGTTTGCAAAATGGTTTAGCTATAGAAACCACACTGGGCATACAATCTCTTTTGATATCCCGAAACTGACGGGAGATAACTTGTTAGGTCTTGCTCTCTCTGTTCTTGTTGTGAGCAAAAACAAATATTATAATGTTAGCATGAAAGCTGAAGTTACTAATAAAACAAGTGATACAACAAAGTCATATCTGATTCCTGTATATAACGGCATTACAGGGGGTGAAGTGTATTTTGTTGTAAAATGCATAAGCACAGATGAAATCCCAATACGAAGTGGAGATAGAATTCAGATTTTTATTCACAGGCAGTTACATGGTTTTAATGGACTTCGAAAAGTTCTTTGTATAGAAGATGTGAAGGTAACGAAGTTTGCTGCCCATGTGATGCGAAGAACACTCTCCACCCCAGATTTTCACTCTGTTTTGAACAATTTGATGAACTGACAGCCTACTTACTTCCTTGTATGTAGCTTTTTGTGGGTTATTTGAATTATATATCACTTAATTTATGTTAAATTTATAATACGTTCTTTATGAATTCAAATCTTTTTTGCACTTTTATATATTTTCTTTTACGATATCAACATTACAGAATAAAAACTGTTGTATTTTGTATCGCTAGATTTTATTATATATTCACTTTGCCTCTTATAAATTATAAATTGGCACTCTTGTAAACAATTTTTGTGTAATTTCCATGATTTTATTATATATTCACTTTGCATCTTATAATTAAAATTCACATATTAATTTCTAACAATTATGTCACTTTTCATTAGTTTAATTTTGAACGGCTGTACTAGTATAAACTTAAAAGTATTGCTAATAATTTAAGGTGTACAGTCATGGATAAGTACTGCAAATAATTTAAACTGTACCGTCATGTAATGTAAAAGTTTCAGAGTATTCAAAGAAAAGAGCAACTTAAATGTGATTCAGCTTGATATGAGAACAGCTTGATAATTCAATAAGATGCACGCAATTAGAAGAACATGGATCCAGAACAGGATATTAAATGCCAAAAGTGTTAATGATATGATAAAGAGAGGAAAAGAAATAATAAAATGTCACTGTTAAAAAAGAAAGAGAGAAGAAAGAAAATAAGGAAGAGGTGGAGTTGCAGCATATAAATATAGGGTTAAGTTCTATGGATTCCTTGTTTTTTGTGGAGTCCCTATACATTCTGCAACTAATATTGCATCAAATATTACAAGACATATCATTTTTCGAATCATGTTCAACAATTATCACTAATTTAATTAAAATCTTGCATATCTTACACATTCTACTAAGTAGAATATGTATGTTCTGCAACATGAACGTGTATGTTCTGTAAACTAAGCATGTTTTATAGAATTATA
>PHNY01107158.1:37361-48821 GCA_003724115.2 Anethum foeniculum | reverse complement strand
TGTTTTGCAGTGTTCTACTTGTAAAAAGTATGAGACTTGCAAAATTTTAATTAAAATAGTGATTTTAGTAGAACATGATTCGAAAAATAATAGATTTTGTAATATTTTATGCAATATTTTAATTGCAGAACGTATAGAACTCCAGAACTCCAAAAAAACAGGGGACTCCATAGAACTTTACTCTATAAATATAAACTAGTTGCAGATGCAGCAGTCAAAATAAGATTTGAGTCCACAAGTGATTCAAATGATGATTATTCCACCAAGGACTAAATAATGTAAATTCCCCAACACTTTCATGAACTATTAATTTCACAAAATTTACTTTGGATCACCCGAAAGTTGCTTATTCCTTTAATATTCCATCAGCCACTTCTTTCTTTAAGTTACTAGTATCATCCAAGTCATAGTGACTGCTCCAAAAATCCGAAATCCATTTATGATCTGCAACTATTTCTCTCGAGAATATAGGGCCTGTTTGGCCATCGCTGTTAAGTTAGCTTATTGACTTATAAGCCCGTAAGTACTTATCGACGAGTGTTTGTCGGCCCAACTTATAAGTCGAATTTACAACTTAGAAGCTGATAAGTTAATGTTGGTAACGACGTACTTTTTTTTCAACTTATTTTGATTTTCCATTTTTTTTTTAACTTTAGTTTTTAAATATATGTTTTTAAATGTTAATCTAACTTATAATTCACGAACTAAGATAATCATATTTAAAAATTATTTATTTTAGTTCATTTAAGTGAAAAAAAAATCTGAAATACACCAAACACTTATATAAGTTATAAGCATTTATATACTTACCACTTATAAGTCACTTATTCATTTTAAAGTCCACAGATTACTTGAAAGTCACCTCGCTTCATGTAACGCGTTTTGATTTAAGTCCCCTCACTGCATTTTGGTCCAGGCCACTTGTCCAGTGTTTTCATATCTACATGAATAGTTGAATACATAGAAACTGAGAAAGTTCTGCTGCATGTCATGCACGTCCAAGATCTATGTCCTACACATTCATATCTTACTAGTTGATAAGATTAATTCACATTCAATAATAGGATAATAGTTTTGCCTGCATTTTCATATCTATGTCCTACATGACATTAAAACAGAAGAATACGAAAGTAGGAAACCTCACCGCATTTTCGTTCATTGCAACGGTATAAGGGTCAAAGAGTATAAAACCCCTTATCTTGGGGATTAAAAGATATGACCACTTTTTTTAAGGGGTTCATGGGTACAACCGGTATAACTTTAAGGGCCAAAAGGTAAATAAGCCTATAAAGTTGACTAATTTAAAGTTGCACAACTTTATAAGTACAGTCCTGCTTTTTCTCACAACAAATAGTATTCTAGCTACTTTTCTTCTATGGCTTCCACTAGTAATCTTGAAATAACTGCCACTTCTTCTGCTTCTTCAGCATCTTCTCAACCTATCACCTGGGATGTGTTCTTGAGCTTTTACGGTGACGACACTCGCAAAAACTTTATTTCACATCTTTACTCTGCTTTGGATCAAGCTGGAATTGTGACTTTTAGAGATGATCCTGCTCTTGAAAAGGGCCAAGAAATTTCATCCGGGCTGCACAATGCAATCAGAGATTCAAAGATGTTTGTCGTAGTTATCTCTGAGAACTATGCTCTTTCGCCTTGGTGCCTCAATGAGCTAGTAGAGATACTTCGTTGCAAGAAAACAGAGAATCAGGTTGTTCCTGTTTTTTACTTTGTTAATCCATCAAAGTTACGTCACCAGGAAGGAAGATTTGGAGACGCTCTTGATTATCACAAGAACAGTTACTCTCCTGACATGATAGACAAGTGGAAATCCGCTCTTTCTCAAATTGCGGGGCTGTCAGGATACCATATCAAAAAGCATGCAGATGATCAGTAAGTCCATTTATCTTATTCCTCTACATGTTAGCATAATGAATTGGAAGTTCAAACAACTCACGATATTCCTACAAAGTTGGATCATGGTTTAATACCTTAAACTCTTTCCGTCATTACTTGTGAAGTAATTTGGAAAATAAAATTGTAAGTGATTAACCTAGTAGTTTCTCTTTGCTCCACAATTTTAATCTATATGGTCGATTGTTTTTAATCCTGTTTTTATTCGGTTTCTTTGAGCAATAATAGGTATTTGACATGTATACTTTTAGAAACACGATTTCGTAATTTTAATTTAAAAACAGGAATGAGTCAGAAACTATCCAAAACATCTTGGAGAACGTGGCACGACAAGTATCTGCGAAGGTACTGCATTTTGGAGAAGATCTATTTGGGATAGATTTTGTTGTTGAAGAAATATATCAGAAACTAAGGATTGAATCAAATGATGTACGTGCCATTGGGATATGTGGGATGGGCGGAATTGGGAAAACCACAGCTGCGAAAGCTTTCTACAACAAATATTCAAACATATTTGAAAGCAGCTGCTTTATTGAAAGAGTTAAACAATATTCACAAGGAGGTAGTCCTCTACTTCCTTTACTTGAGCAACTATTGACTGTATTTCTTAGAAAGAAGGATTACAAGGTCCCTGATGTTGTCAGTGGAATTAGACAATTGAAACAAATTCTCTGTTTCAAGAAAGCACTCATTGTTCTGGATGATCTGGACCAATTAAGTTGTTCAGAATTTCTAGCAAGGCATTGCAACTTGTTTTCAACTGGAAGTAGAATCATTATTACGACAAGAGATGTAAACCTGATAAATCAACTAAAAAATGATTTATCAGATGTGGATATATACATGGTCAAGAAATTGGGAGAAGCTGATTCTTTGGAGCTCTTTAGGTATCACGCCTTCGGAAAAAGAACACCTCCAGCAAGTTTAAGACAACTCTCAGTACGCTTTGTAACTTATGCTGGAGGTCTTCCATTAGCTCTCAAAGTGTTGGGTTCATCTTTGTGCGGTAGAACTCAAGATGAGTTATTCTGGAAAGCCAAACTTGAAAAAGTTAAAGAAATTCCAGAAAACAAGATACTGGAAATTCTTCAACTGAGCTACAATGAATTGGATGATGAAACTGTGAAGTCAATTTTTCTAGATATTGCATTCTTCTTCGTCGGAAAGTACAAATACGAGGCTGTTGACATATTTGAATCTTGTGGTTACTTTCCAGAAGTTGGAGTGCAAATTCTGTTAGAAAGATGTCTACTTACAATTGATGATAACAATCAGTTTCAGATGCATGATCTTATACAAGACATGGGAAGGAAACTTGCCAAGAGCACACGCTTGATTCTCCGAGGAAATGCATGGGAATATTTGCAAAATCAAGAGGTAATTTAAACCAATATGCCAGAGTTGTAGAATTGTAGTTGGGCAAAAATTTCAGTCTCATAAGATCTGCTTAAAAAATAGTTATCCTAATAAAATGGTACTGATATTTAAAGAAGGTTAAGAGCCTTTAGACTACTAAATAATTTAACTTAAATATTTTCATTAAATTAAAAAGTTTGATCACATGAAATATAATATATCAAAATACAAAATTTACTTATTGTATATGTTTACAGGATTTAGATAAAGTGGAAGGTCTCATCTTAGATCTAACTCAATCAACAATGAAACAAATCAATTCCCAAATATTTGAAAGCCTGCCCAAGCTGAGATTACTTGAAATAGTGAATGCTCTCAGCATCAAAGGACATTTCAAAAATTCATTTCAAGAGTTGAGGTGCATCCATTGGAGATATTGTACGTGGACAAAGTTTCCTTCTACTTTTCAACCACAAAAATTGATCTCTATTCATATGCCATTTAGCAATTTCAAGATACTGTGGGACGATGACAAGGTATGAGTCAAAATATAATACTATAATAAAAATATTATTTATGCATATTGTTGTTCATTTATTCTTCTAATAAAAATGCATGGTTAAGTTGTTTATTAAAAACAATAGAATAAACCGTAGTATGTATAAATTTGTTAGACTGACAAATTAATCCTTTTCTTTCACTAATGGAATCTTAAGGGCGACATTGGTGTGTATCAAAACATTTTAAATTTGGTAACTCTTGTCTTCGGTGTTCTTTCAGCCTTTCAGGAGTCTGAAGATTATAAATGTCAATTACTCTGTCAACTTGAAAATGACTCCTGACTTTGAAAATTCGAAATGTGTTAAGCGGTTGTACTTCAGTGGTTGTGAAAGCTTGCTGAAAGTCCACCGATCAATTATACAGCTGACTGGTTTGTATGTTTTGGATTTGACGGAATGCATCCATTTGAAAGAGCATCTTTTTACATATAATGGTGTGAAACGATTGCCGGAGCCTATGAGAGAATGGGCTAATATGGGCTATCTGTTTTTGGGTCATTGTCGCAATCTAAGACGATTGCCACAGCAGTTAGGCGGTATGAAATGTTTAGAGGAGCTTGATGCAAGTCACACCACAATTGAGGAACTGCCACATTCAATTACTCACCTCAAGAAATTGGTTCATTTGAAATTGGATGGTTGCAGGAAGCTTAGAATGCTACCAGAGCAGATTGGGAATATGGAAGGCTTAAGGACATTCCGTGCAAGCAGTATGGCAATTGAACAACTTCCAGATTCGTTTGTAGACCTCATTAATTTAGAGAGACTGGATTTGAGATGCTGCCAAAACCTTACAAATCTTCCAAATAGCATATGGAAGCTCAAGTTGCTTAAAGTACTCAATCTTAAGTGGTGTTCAAAACTGGAGCGGTTGCCTAATAAATTAGAGAAGATGCAAAGTTTAGAAGAGTTGGATGCATCTTTTACAGCAATTGAACAAGTAGCAGATTCAGTTGCACTCCTGAGTGGGTTAAGGGTATTGGCTTTGACTTATTGCAAGAAGCTTAGATATCTGCCAGATAGCATATGGAATCTTACATCACTTACTGAATTATATCTTTCCCAAACGAAGACCGGTAGAATTAATCTGCCTGCTACAGTGAAAACTACAAACTTAGTTGCTTTAACTCTGAACTGTAATATAAGTTTATGGCTGCCTGTGATTCTAAGTTTCTCTTCTTTGAAGCGGTTATATCTTTGTGCTAAGGGTGAAAGTTCATCTTCATCCAAACCATTTAGTCTTTCTAAGCTTTACAACCTACAAGATCTCCTATTGTATGACTGTACATCTTCGTTTCCAGAACTTCCTCCTAATATAGCACACTTAAGCCTATGTCACCATGCAACACTGGTACATCTACCTGATTTATCCAGCTTGAAACAGTTAAAGAACTTGCGTATGTACAGTTACCTTAGCCTTAAATCACTTCCTCCGCTTCCTCCTCATCTTCAATCACTTACGGTATATAAGTGCACAAGCCTGCAGGATATATCAGATATGTCAATGTTGAAGGAATTAAGTCATTTGAATTATAGTAGGTACAGCAATCCGAAATCAGTTAGTTCCAAATGGAGTTTCCTTCAGGTTTGTAAGTAGTTGCTGTCTGGTTCTGTTCCTTTCAATGATACACAATCTAACTACATTTTATTATGTTACAGGTAACAGATGTAATCAAACACTTCCTCCCATCATTCAAATCTGAGGTTCCAAATATTGCAGATTGGTTCAGCTACAAAAGCTATGGGCGTACAGTCTCTTTTGATATCCCACCACTATTGGGAGATAAATTCTTAGGTCTTGCGCTCTTGGTTCTTTTTACATGCAAAAACCATAATCATCATTTTACCATTAAAGCTGTTGTTACTAATAAAACGAATGGTACAACAAAGTACTGTCTGATTCCTGTACACATTACAAGATCTGAAGTATATTCTCTGGTACACTGCATCAGTGGAGATGAAATCTCAGTAAGAAGTGGAGATCGAATTAGGATTTCATTTCAAAGGCAACTATATAGTAGTAATTCTGATGAACAAGAAGAGGTTCCTTATGAAGAAGTGAAGGTAGAGATGTGTGCTGCCCATGTGATACAAAAAACACCCTCTACCCCTGATTTTCCCTCTATTTTGAGAAAACTGATAAATTGACATGTTACGTTTTATATGTCTATATTTTTAATAGATTCACGTTACATCACAAATGTTTGGAATTCAATATTGTTTGCACTTCTTTCATATTATTTTCGTCTGAATTCAAATGTGAAACACAGATGTCAGAAATGTGCATCTAGAACTGTAAAAATGCCGAAGTTAATAAGAAGAAAAGAAAAAGTTGTATTGAATCTTCTTGCTTGCAATAGTTTGTTACAGATATCTAATATATATACTACTCTAAGATTATTCTTGCTTCATCTGAAAGTATTTGTTGGAAAATGTGGGTTTAAGCCCCCACATTGTCAAGTCAATTTTGAGCCTTATTTTGAGTAGGTGTTTGTTGTGTGTGCGCGACAAGTAACGCTTGGAGTGTGTTCTTCTCCGTGAGAGCTTTGCGAGGCACTTTGAATTACTCAAGATAACTAAGAGATGAATGAGATATCATTATTTAGAGTTGCTCTCGTAGTAGTGGAAATTTATGGAAGAATGTAAGTCCCACATTGATTTTGCAAAGGAGCATACATGGCTTTATATAGCACAATACTTTATCAGTTTTCAAATGTGTTAGTAAGGTATTGCTCCATCAACTACATGCACGCAGGGGGTTGCAAATCATGAGATTTCAAGGCTAATCTGAAACTTGCGAAGGCCGTGTGTGCCACCTAACACGGACATGTGACCCTATTCTCTCTGTTTTTCTTTTTCACCTCCGCTGTCGGTGATAGTTTTAACAGCTTTTCACTCGCACATAAGGTGAGGGCTAATAAGCTTTAAGAATAGTTTAGGACTCAGATTCGATATCCTTTTCGTTTTGTTTCCTATTCGTTTATTAATTTCTCTGCTTCGTTTGTATTCATACTATTACATATACTCGCACTTACTTTATTCCGATTATTTTTCGCAAATTGGTTAACAGTATTTACATATAGGATCTGCATATACATGATGTGTAACTAATTTGCTGAGCCAGCTAACTAACTTTGGCGCCTTTTCTGTATTTTTTTTTTTGTCTGGTCGCCTTTTCTGTATTTGAATGACCTTCAAGTGCAGTGTGTGAGCAGTGGTTGGAGTTGATCTCTGTTTCACTGGTGCTCTTAACTTTACCCAAAATTTTTAATTTGAAAGTATACCTGATTAATTTTTGTCCAAAGTTTTTGTTTAATTGGCGACTTTTGGCGCCTGTTTTTCTAAAGAAAATATGCGTTAGTATATATCCGTTGGTAATCTATTAGGTAAGGGTTGGTAAATTGTTAGTTTTTCAAACTTTTGAATTCTGTTGATAATTCGTTGGTAGTTAACAACGGATTTGTTTTTTTAAGCACTTTCTGTTGGTATAATAAAGAATTCTTGTAGTGTTAAGTTATCCGAGTTTTTGCTTAAAGGTTACTTCACATCTTTACTCTGCTTTGGATCAAGCTGGAATTGTAACCTTCAGAGATGATCCTGCTCTTGACAAGGGCCAAGAAATTTCATCTGGGCTGCTCAATGCAATCAAAGATTCAAAGATGTTTGTCGTAGTTATCTCTGAGAATTATGCTCGTTCTTCGTGGTGCCTTAAAGAGCTGGTAGATATCCTAAGTTGCAAGAAAACAGAAAATCAGGTTATTCCTGTTTTTTACTATGTTGATCCATCAGATTTACGTTACCAGAAAGGGAGTTTCGGTGACGCCCTTGATTATCATTATCAGAAGAAGCGTTATTCTCCTGACATGATAAACAAGCGGGGATCTGCTCTTGCTCAAATCGCGGAGCTATCAGGATACCATCTTAAAAAACAAGCAAATGAGTATGTGTCTTTATCTTATTCTTCCGCATATTAGCATAATGATAAATCATGACATTACTCTCTGACTACAAGTCTGTATTTTGAATTACAAACAGGAATGAATCGAAAACTATTAAGAGCATTGTAGAGAACATCGCACGACAAGTATCTACAAAGGCCTTACACATTAGAGAAAAATTATATGGGATAGATTCCGCTGTTGAAGAAATATATCAGAAACTGCGGATGGAATCAAATGATGTACGTGCTATTGGGATCTGTGGGATGCGCGGAATCGGGAAAACTACAACTGCCAAAGCTTTCTACAACAAATATTATAACAGATTTGATAGTTGCTGCTTTATTGAAAATGTCAAACATTATTCACAGGGAGGTAGTCCTCTACTTCCTTTACTTCATAAACTATTGACAACGCTTCTTTGGAGGAAGGATCATAAGGTTCACGATGGTGATAGTGGAATTAGACAACTGGAACAAATTCTCTGTTCCAAGAAAGCACTATTAGTTCTGGATGATTTGGACCAATCAAGCTATTTAGAATTTCTAGTAGAGCACTGCAATTTGTTTTCGGCTGGAAGTAGAATTGTTATTACGACAAGAGATTTACACCTGCTAAATCAATTAAAAGTTGATTTAATACATGTAGATATATACATGATGAAAGAATTGGAAGAAGTTGATTCCTTGAAGCTCTTTAATTATCACGCCTTCGGAAAAGTAACACCGCCTACAAGTTTAAGAGTGCTCCCGGAAAGCTTTGTAACTTACGCTGGAGCTCTTCCTTTAGCTCTGAAAGTGTTGGGTTCTTTGTTGCGAGGTAGAACTCTACCTCAAGATGCGATATTCTGGAAAGACATACTTGAGAAAGTTAGAAAAAATTCAGAAAACAAGATACTGAAAATTCTCCAACTGAGCTACGATGAGTTAGATGATGTAACTTTGAAATCATTATTTCTCGATATTGCATTCTTCTTTGTCGGAAAGAAACAATTTAAGGCCGTTGACATAGTCAAATCCTGTGATTACTATCCAAAAAGTGGAATTAAAATTCTATTGGAAAGATGTCTACTCACGATTGATAAAAACAATATCTTTCAGATGCATGATCTTATACAAGACATGGGAAGGGAAATTTCCAAGAGCACACGCTTATTCTTGCGAGAAAATGCCTGGGAATATTTTCAAACTCAGAATCAGAAGCTAATAAAAACCCATATACTGAGTTGTAGAATACTAGTTATCCTAATTAAATGGAATTGATATTTGAAGAAGTTTAATAGCTTCAAGTCTATAAAATTAATAACTATCATTAAATTAAGAAGTCATATAATTGATTTCAATTTTTTTGAAAAAAATCTACATATTAAACTAAGATTATATGAATATTTTTGTCCAGTGAAAAAATAAACTATATTTTTTTACCTATTTTTTGTGTTAACAGGAATTAGATAAAATTGAAGGTCTCGTCTTAGATCTAACTCGGTCAATGAAAAAGGAAATCAATTCCCAGATATTTGAGAGGCTTCCCAAATTGAGATTACTTGAGATGCGTGACGTTCACGGTATGGAAGGAAATTTCGCAAATTCATTTCATGAGTTAAGGTGCATCCGCTGGAAGTATTGTACTTGGACAGAGTTACCTTCCAGTTTTCGACCAAAAAAGTTAGTCTCAATTGAAATGCCATATAACGAGTTAAAGATACTCTGGGATGATGCAAGGGTATGAATCAGATACTTTTATAAAAAGTATATACGTGCATATTGTTATTGATTTTTTTTTAAACATACATGGTTATTTATTTTATTTAAAACTATAAACATTTCATAGTATATTATTGTGTTAATAATAACTAGCACAAGTAATTATATTTTTTTAATCATTGTGTATCGAAATCATATAAATAGCTAATTTTTGTTCTTGTGTTCTTTTAAACAGCCTTTTGCGAGTCTGACGATGATAAGTGTCAAAAACTCACTGAACTTAGAAACAACTCCCAACTTTGGAAATTCAAAATGTATTAAGAGGTTAAACTTTGGTGGTTGTGAAAGCTTGCTAAATGTCCACCCATCAATTAGAGAGTTGTCTGGTTTGTATTTTCTGAATTTGTTGGAATGCATTAAGGTGAAAGTTTCGGCTAAAACACTGGGCAAGTCAAGTAAATTGATTTATTTGTATTTGGGTTATTGTAGCAATCTAAGACAAGTGCCAAAGCAATTGGGTGGTATGAAATTGGGTGGTATGAAATTGGATGCAAGTCACACAGCAATTGAGGAACTGCCAGATACAATTACTGAATTGAAGGGATTGGGTAAGTTGAAATTGCGAGAAGCTTAAATATCTGCCGGATAATGTATGGAATCTTGCATCACTTAGTGAATTATTTCTTTTACAAAAGGACATCGGTAGAATTAATCTGCCTGCTACAGCGAAAGATACAGAGTTGGTTTTTTTAAGTCTGAAGTGTAATGTATTATTATGGCTACCTGTGATTTTAAGTTTCTCTTCTCTGACACACTTAGTTCTTAGTGATGGGGGTGAGAGTTCATCTTCAGCCAAACCATTTAGTCTCTCTGAGATTTACAACCTAAAATTACTCATACTGCATGAGTGTACATCTTTTGGGTCAATGTTTCCGGAACTTCCTCTTAATATAACACACTTAATCCTATATGACCATGCAACACTGCTACATCTACCTGATTTATCCAGCTTGATTAAGATGAAGACGTTGGAGATATATAGTTGCATCAGCCTTGAATCGCTTCCACCACTTCCTCCTCATCTTCAATCACTTAGAGTTTATGATTGCACAAGCCTACAACATCTATCAGATATGTCAATGTTGAAGGAATTGAGTGAATTGCAATTTGGTAGGTGCAGCAAGCGGAAATCAGTTGGTTCGAAAAGGAGTTTTCTTGAGGTTGGTTTTTATTTGAACTCCCTCCCTGTATCCCTCTAAATGATACACAGTCACACTTCTATAAATTAACTTCATTTTTTTTGTTTCAGTTAATAGATGTAAAAGTTGAGGTACCAAAGATTGCCGGATGGTTCAGCTATAAAAGCACAGGGCGTACATTCTCTTTTGATATCCCGACACTGATAACTTCTCAGGCCTTGCTCTTTCAGTTGTTTTTACGAGCCAAAACTGTAAAGAACCTTTTAAGTTCCAAGCTATTGTTACTAATAAAACAAAAAGTACAACAAGGTCCTGGATGATTCGTACAACTCCAGGCATTACTGGGAGTGAAATACATTCTGTGGTAAAATGCATAAGAGGAGATAAAATCTCTATAAGAAGTGGAGATAGAGTTGAGATTGTACTTCAAAGGCAATTATATAATTTTATTGGAAGCCGTGAAGTTCCTCATGAAGTGAAGGTAGAGATGATCCCTGCCCATGTGATACAAAGAACACTCTCCACCCCTGATTTCCCCTCTGTTCTGAACAACCTGATAAATTGACAGGTTGCCTATATCTTTCTTGGCTTTTAGGTGGAGTTCAGTTCACATCTTAGATCACTTAATTTTGTCTTAAATTTAGTTATGTAATAAATTCATCTTATGCAAATTATTTGTTTTGCTCTTTTACTATATTTTTTGTATGGTTTTCTTTCTTCACATCCAAATACTAATCTTCTTTCAGTGAATCCGCATATTTCTCTTAATCCTAATTTTTTATCTTTCTTC
>PHNY01107092.1:0-10717 GCA_003724115.2 Anethum foeniculum | reverse complement strand
ATATTAAATTATATGTAATTAATATATACGCATTAAATAAAGTTATTAACATATAATAATGATGGGCAAAATATACACATTAAATAAAGTTATTAACATATAGTAATAATGAGGGGTAAAACAGTAATTTCAGTAGGATTAAATTGTCTCATAAACCCCCTATTTGCTCTATTATATATACAATAAATGAGTTTGTTTGTATATACAAATACAACCTCCTTAATAAAAAAATAGTATAAATTTGGTCCGTCTAAATCTTATTGTACTAGATCATTTCATTCCATCATCCAGTATTCGTTGTTGATTACTGATGGGTTTTGACTCCCGATCAGCCTCACTCAACTGTAAGTAATTTAGAGGTGGATTTTTCTATGTTTTCTTGGTAATTACTGTAATTTTACTCCCCCCACCCATTTGTATATATCCCTGTTGCCGTAATTTTGGTTAAATTGTGTATTTTGATGCTAGTTTTCTTTCAAGGGTCAAGTATAGTATATATGCTAGTTGTGCAATTACTATTGTGGGAGCCATTTTGCATTTTTTAGGGGCCAAATTTTTACTTGTTTACAGGGGTTAGAGAAAGTTTGAATCCAAAACTCTTATTTTTCTATTCCTTTGGCAATTAGAGTTTAGAAGCTGAAACCGAGGCGTGATTACTTAATTTTTTGTGATTTCTAATTTCTATGTTTATGAATAAGTGAGAGTGTGTGTCAGATGAAATGGAATTTATGTTTTCTTGCTTACTATATAAAATTTGTTTTTCGGGTGAGCTTGTTTCGTACATTGGTCTTGCTATCCTGTTGATCAATGAGCTGCACCTACCTTTGGTGATTTGCGATGCGATACTTTTACATCACATTTATTTAAGGACTGATAGAGTTAATTTTTATGAGTGGTTGACTGTCGGTTTGCTCTTTGAATATGGTTTAAGTGTGGCTAGGTTCCACAGAGTGCGGCAGCAATGAGTAATGAGTGTTTTCCTCTTGACGGGAGATTGTTGTGTTGATTTATTTGCATTGAGAATATAGAGCTGCTGAAACTTACTCTCACCATTTTTCCCTGTAGAAGACTTGCACTGATTTTAACATGTACAACCCGAACAAGATTTCAAACATGGACTTGGCACCGTATAATGAACAAGGCGATGAACAGAATTTAGCAGGTGCTGCTGCAGGTGGACCTCCAGTCGATAATTCTCCTTCCGGGGGCAATGGCAAGCAGCGGTTGCGTTGGACATCAGATCTTCATGATCGTTTTGTTGATGCCATCACTCAACTTGGTGGACCAGACAGTGGGTACCTTCTTTCAGTTTTTAATTATTATATATGTTTAATTAAATGTATCGGCCCAAGTAGGGTAGTTCTAGCTATTATGTGTTCTATAAAAATTGACTGTCGTATCTTCTTTTATCATGCTCCTTACCTGGTATCATCTTTATGCCCAATCATGGTCTGCTGATTCTGCTTTCATGATATAGTATATATTTATTTTTATTGTGTAAGAAAAAAACATATGATTTGATTGGAAAAGGAACCTTATAAATTATGAGTAGAAACACCAAAGTTATAATAGAAAATATTAGAGTAAATTGCATTTTGTGTACATCACTTTAAGCGAGACACTACTTGAAACATTACTTAACTTCACTTGCAGTACTTGTGTTTTTGTTACATTTTGTGTGTTACTGTCTATTTTCCTCAACTCCTTGCAAATAATTAAACTGTAGGGTCAAATAGGTCTTTTCATTTAAAAGGCTAACGTACCTCATTTGCTTCTTTTACATGTCCTGCACGAGCTAAAGATTAAAATTAATCATGTATAAATTTACCCAAACTGAGAAAAACTTGGGAATATATATATTATAGAAGTGCGATACAATCGGCACAATATTTGGTTTGAATCTAAAATTCTGCATTTCTATCAGCAGTTGTGCATTTGTCCAATCTTCCATTTTTAGCATAGATGTTCATCAGGCTCGTTTTCAATGTATATATCCATTGTAATACTAATTGTATACCCATGAACAGAAAGATCCTTTCTTGTGTCTCTAATATTTTCACATGCCTGAATCAGCCCCAACATTACGACACATCTCCTTTGATTTCCATGTTCCTCATTCACCTCTATATACTGTCCAAGAATATATATAAGTTTCATTCATCTATCCACACTATGCAAACCCTGTAATCGTAATTGTCCAAGAAACAAGATCCTTCTTCGCATCTACGAGGCAACATGCCAGACACCAAAATTTGTAGACATTTTATTTGAAAATTAGGGTAATTGGAACCACAAAAATGGTGAATTAGGTTTATATATATTGGGGGTTGAAGAAAAGTTGGTGTTGGGTTATATGCTATTGAAATTAATGGTTGGACGAAACTGCCCTCATAGAGATGAGGAAAATAGGCAGCAACACACAAAATATATCAAAACAGTAAATTCAGTATTGGAAGCGAAATTTTTTATCTTACAGTATTTCAAGAGTTGTCTTGCTTAAAGTGAAGGTACACAAAGTGCACTTTACTCAAAATATTAGCTTACGGGTGGAGTTTCACAACTTTGTTTAATTCTATTATACGTGCCTGGATTAGATATATCGGTTTTGTGTAAGAAATACATTATTCTTGGACATCAGACTAAAGGCAGAATACTTTTAATAGTACAACAGCATGCCGAAATTGACACTTGACAACTTTGCAGGCTATTGGCAGCTTCCGGTGTTTACCAAGACTAGTTTTTTCCTTTTCATATGGTTGGACTAGATACATGGGCTGAAAAACTTTTGCGAACGATATGCTTACAAAATAAAACTGGTATCTTTTTATAAGCGCCTTAAAAGAAGCCAATGAACATTTGCTCTTGATCCTTCTTTTTAATCACTAAATATTTTACTTATATTTAGAGTATTGATGAGGCTTCATATCTAGCTTACCTTCATGTCTCGACTACACTTCAGTAATACTTGTTTGTCTGTCATCTCATGGAATTGTGAACTGGGTTGTTTTTCCAGATTGTGAGTTGAACTTGAAACCCTTCCAATTGCACAGCGGGATCCAATCTGTTAAGTGCGTTGAACTTGAAACCCTTCCAATTGCACAACGGGATCCAATCTGTTAAGTGCAATGACCCAGAATCTTGAAATGAAGAGGAAAGAAGAAAGATAAAATAAAATTAAGTATTACTAGCTATATTTTACTTTACATTATAAAAGTGGTCTGTTTTTCTTTTTCTAAAGATAAATAATATTTTTGACTCGTGGGATTCCACCCCATGTCATATCCGACACGAGTATGATAGCAAAAGTAAAGTGTCCGAGTAACATAGGATATCACCACTGTACTTTCCTCCTCCTACTTGTGAGAATGATTGAAGTACTTATAAATTAATATATAAATGGATTCTCTGGGGGTGGGGCGATAGAATAGATTGTTTTACTTGTATGCTGCTACTGCTCTTATTACTGTTGTGTTGTACTATGACTGCAATATCTATATAATCTCATTGACTACATAATTTCAGGATTTGTTTGACTCCTGTTGATTTATGACTTGGATGTTCTTGATTATTTCTCCTTACAGTTGATATCATTAATCAGTGAGCCTTGTATATTAGAACACTGCTAAACTTTTATTGAATATTGTAGGTAGAGTTAGAATACAGTATATGGTTCTTTTTATCCTCATTTATTTCTTTTACATTCTCTTTTTTTTCAGGAGCAACACCTAAAGGTGTTTTGAGAGTAATGGGTGTACCAGGATTAACCATATATCATGTGAAAAGCCACCTACAGGTTGGTATCCTTTCATTGCTTTCAGTCACTGTACACATACATTGAACCTGGGCACTAAGTAGATGTGTATTTACTTCTTGATGTAGAAATATCGACTAGCAAAGTATCTACCCGAGTCCCCAGCTGATGGTAATGGTTTCTAGATCTTCAGATTCAGTATGTTACTTTTTTATCATATAAGAAAAAAGCTGAAACTGTTGTCAATATTAGGATCTAAAGAAGATAAGAAAATTTCTGGAGACAGCCTTGACAGCATGGATTCTCCTCCGTGAGTATCTTTACCCTACTCTCCTGTGTGTCTTGTGTAATGCCCTCCGATAACAGTTTGCAATTATATGCTATATGATAAAGGGGCTTTTTACCTGGTCTAACGTATGATAAAAAATATTCAGAGGACTGCAAATTAACGAAGCTCTGAGGATGCAGATGGAAGTTCAGAAGCGACTCCATGAACAACTTGAGGTATTTATTTTAATCCCGTTTCTTGTTTTTAGAGAGATTATTTGCTTATGAACTTCTAGTTAGGGGTCAAGTCATTTTCATCAGCCAGATTTCATTTAAAAATGACTTAATATAGTGAGGATAGCTTTAACCTTTTATAAGCAGTGTCCTAAAAGATGGGATTCGGAATTAGTCGGTGGAGACACCTTGTAGACACCTTGTAGTGATTAATTAGAGCTTTAATTGGAGATAATTTTATTTAACAAATAATAATATATAATTTTATTTGAACACTATCAAGTTGCGAAAAATTTTAATAAAAATACCATCTATTACTAGTCCATTATTTTGATATTTAAGTGTTGGAATTTACAAAAAAAAAAATCACATATCGTCGGTCCATACTTGGTATGATGAAAGAAAGTAACTCTATTTGATAGAATAATTATTATATTAGGATTTGGTAAATAAATCAATAACTCGTACCCATATGCAATAGTCAATATATTATTTATTATTATTATTTTTTAAATTTTAACTTTTTTTAAAAAAAATTAAATTTTTTTTAAACTTTGACCTGTTAATACCGATTTTTGAATTTTTTTTTTAAACTTTGACCTGTTAATACCGATTTTTGACCATCTCGACCGATTAATTCTGTCTTGCTCGACTTTTGACAGAATTTTTAAAAAGCAGCTCTTTGACCCGATTTTCGCTTAATCGGTCTATATTGTCCAATTAATCGGTCAATCGGCCGACTTTTAGAATACTGTTTATAAGTCATAGTGTATTCTATTTTGTTATGCTAATTTAGAAGCGTGATCTTCTTTTTTTTTTTTTTAACCAAGTCAGATTGTTCAACTTTTTAAGTTCAATAAATCAATATAAATTCCAATTTTGTGTCAAGCTTAAGAATGGGGTTTGTCTTGCATTGCATGTTTCACAGCCCTTTGCGGAATTAACTGTAGTTGGCAAGTCTTCACATTTGGATATTGCTATGGGCTTCTAATTATGATGTGTCTTAGCTCTCTTTACCTTAATTTGTTGATAATTAGGTACAAAGACAGTTACAAATGAGAATAGAAGCTCAAGGAAAATATTTGCAAAAAATTATTGAAGAGCAACAGAAGTTGGGCAGTTCCCTGATAGCCCCGGGCCCAAAGTCCCAACCTGGAAACGAGGATAAACAGTTCCACCCGAACTCAAACCAGGCAACTGATGCTTCTGCTCGTTCTCTGTCTCCTCGAAAGAAGCAAAAGTTGACTGACGGAGGTACAGATAGGTCTGCGCCTTCTTTTGGTGCACCAGAAATTGTAACTCATTGGGATCAGAACTTGTATAATGATGATTCCCATTTCAGAGGGCCGATGAATTAATTTCATTGTGTAATCTGGATATAGGGCAACATGTAGAAAAGATAGATTAATGTTTTTATGTTTGCAATGAAATAGAAATTTTGTAGTTGGGTTGTGTAGGAAAATTGATATGGCGCCATACATTGATGATTGACATTTACGAGCAAGATATGTATACAACTTTGTAGTTGCAAGAAAGTTAAATTATGACCTCTAGCTCTCTAAAGACCAATAGATTAGCCCAGTAGATGATTACCAGAAGTACTATTGGATAAATGCATTTTTGCTATTTCGTTTACTTTTTTTTTTTTTTTCTCTTCTACTCGAAATCTCTCTAACACAGTCTTTGATTTTCAGACCTCAGCCTTATGTAAAAGGGACGAGGACCCGAGGATAAAAGCCCTTTGGTTAGACATCTGTTTATATTAGTCATTACCATTAATTGGTTAGACCCTACCTTATCTATTAGTTCTCTTTTCCCTTCTATAAGTCTCATTATGAGTTGATGTATGAAATGTTTTATGCATGCATAGTATGAAACTATGGAAGTACTCTCTAGTTATAACTAATTCATGCTCCATCCTTGATCCACACCCACTCAAACTCATAAAAGGTGAGTGACTACAAGAGCTGAACTGCTTAACATGCTTGATGCTTTATTGCACACTGCACCAAACACTACACATGGCTATTCTTCTTTTTCTATATGATCTACCACTCATTCTCAAACGTAAGAGATGAGACACTTCGCCTACTTCATTCCAGTTGTGGTCCTTGTGTATGTAAAATGTGTATCACAGTCGAACACTAATTGAACATAGAAGTGTGGATAATATCTTGGACAATATTTGAGTTGTCGAACTCCAGTAAAAAGAGTGAGAATCAGCTATGCTACTACTGGTAGTTTATCAGTAAGAATTGTGCATTGCAGGGCCAAATGGTGCCGTCATGGAGTCTCGAACCTTGATCACGACGTATACAAATTCATATCCAAGTTTTAGTTTTAGTGAATATTAAGAACAAAGTTAGTATTTCTAAAAATAATGATAAACATAGATGTGAAAAATAGATTCTGGGGTCAGATAAAATTGGAAGAAAAAGACATCCATGTGACATGACGGAAAAGAGAGAGAGAGAGAGAGAGAGGGATGGGCATAAGAATGGTTCTTAGGTACAAATCATCCAACCAAAGGTAGGGTTGTGACAATTGACTTTCATTATTTATAACTACCTTTTTCATTTAAATACCACCACACCATTATTAAACCCAAGAAAATCTGTTTTTAGAGGCCTAACCAGGTTTATCAGAACCAAAAAGTTGTATAATGCCACTCTATTCAAAAGGGACCGACTCGTACACAACAACAAAAAGTGCTTAAATCTTGAACCACAAAATTTATACCATAATCTTTAGGGCCCATCCTCCTCTGTAGATGAAGTCAATCGTCTTGGAAATTCCTATCGTTTTGATATTATTGTTACGTATTATTAAATCAATAGCTACTTGCTATTGGGAGAAAACTTAATTGACGATTCCAGATCGAATAGCAATTTTAGGCCACTAAAACAGTAGGACCGGCATTACGAGAGAGCTGAGTCTAAAATCTCAACTTGTTATCTAAAAAGAGCGTATTATACACATTATTATTAACTGTTTCTTGTAATGCTCTTGCTCTCATAAAAAAGCAGATTTTAAGAAATGAGAGACTGTTTACTTTCATGTTTTGAAAAGATATAGAACCCCACCAGGACTTGTTGAAGCTACTGCATGTTACTAACTAATGTATGGTGCACTTTCATTCTACTTGGGACTTTTATATGAATTGAAAACCTGCAATCACAGCCTGCCATTTTTCTGAACAACATACATACTTTTTAACAGCAATATTGACAGGGAAATGAAAGCGAATTGCCAAGTAAGCATCTTCGACGCTGGAAGAAATTTGATCCAAGAAAGCTGGAGCCCTGATAGAAATCAAAGATGGTCATCCTCCTCCTCAGTTTGTAATTCTTCATCAGCTGATGGAAGATCTAATTACGGTGCACGGTCTGTCAATGCAACTCCTACATATGCTTCTTCAGAGGCCAGCTCCAAAAGCCAAAAAGCTCTTATTACTACTCGTTCAATGCCAGTAAATATCCATCTTTTGAATAAAAAAGAAGGCAGGGGAAGAAGAAAATCTACAGCTAGTGATGGCATTAAGTGGCTTTTTCGACAAAGATGTCTATGCTCTGGCAAGAAATGCATTCAAGTTAAGCAGGAGTTAGTAGTAATCTCTCATAACAAACTAAAACTACCAGCAGCAGAAGTAGCTGAAATGTATCCAAGAAACCAGATTATTAGTCACAAGCCAACACAAAGGGCTAAAGAGAGAGATCAAAAACTAGTACAAAATAGTACTCGTCAGAGATTAATAAGCTCACCTCTATCATCACACTATCACCGATACCAGCAACCACCATTATCCGATTCCAGTGGTATGTCTAGCTTGCCAGTATTCAGCAATCCGACAACTACTGATGATGATGTGGCAAGTGATGCGAGCTCTGACTTATTTGAAATAGAGAGCTTCTCAACACATACGACTTATTGCCCCCCTGATGAATCGCAAACTGACATGATCTACTACGAGCAAATGATTCCTTCGATTGAATATTGTTACTATGAGCCTAGTGAAGCTAGCATTGGTTGGAGCATCACAACGTCTGAGGGGTTTGATCTTGACCGGCCGAGTATGAGCACCTTCTCCATATCCGATCACCAAGTACAGGAACGGCAATGCCACAGGCAACCGCGGAAGGAAGAAAGAAAATGGACATCGATTTCTGATCAAAAGCCAGTAAGCATCGGGCCCCTGTCACCGGAGAAATATGCAGCGGAGGCAGAAACCAGTAGTGGAAATGGAAATTATATTAAGCGTGTCCTTACCTGAAGTTTCAATTTTCGGGTTTTTAGTTCAAGGAATGGATCATTAGGAATCCTTGTTCAACTTAAAAGTCTTTTAGTGAAATTTTGATGATGATGAGGTTCAAAATCCAGACTCTGTTCTATCACCACCTCTCATACAAAGTTAAGGTGTCGTGAGCAGGACTTGATATTCATTTTTCTAATTTCTAAAACATGCAAATTTCTCTTCGTTCAGACTGCCATACCATCAGAATCTTACCAAATTCATTCAGTTATGTTCTTACTGCTTGCAGTGTATTTTGTCAGAGTGAAAAAAAGTAGCGTTACACATCTCTCAGTCAGAACAACATAAATTTTTACTACTAAAAATTTACATATTGCTTCTCTTGACTGATCCTAAATGCACTTCATATTCAATACTAGTAACTAAATTCACGTTTAGTGTGTTAGTTTTTATGACCAAATTACAATGTACTGTTAATAATTCAGATTTCACATAAATTTATAACGATGATGTGTTTGGTTGAAGAGAAAGGAAAGGGAGTGAATGAACAAAAAATTAGAACAAATTTAAGATGAAAGAAATGCAGGAAGTAAGGGTGAACAAAAATAAGTGCAAGTTTTCACTAATGAGGTTTGCAAGGAAATAGACAAATGCCAATAAGCCCATCAAGCTTGTAATGGTTTAATTTAGCGTCTCGAAACACTCTCGTGACTCGTGGAGAAAAACTTGCTACTAGTGTTTGGCCTTTCTTATGAAAGTGATTTTGATAGTTCAAAACCTATTACTTTGGTGACTTTGTAAATTAAGCTCTCCAACATTCCAAGGGAGGTCTTAAGTTTCCTTGTTAGTGTTGTGGTAAAACCACTTTTAACAGATCCCCTTGCATCCCTGATTGCATCAAAGAGGAAAAGGACTCGCCACAAAAAAGAAGAGAACAAACGACAATGAATGAAATAATAACTGGCAGAAATCACAGGGAACAGAGTCCAATTACAAAATTAGAATTGGCTCGGATGATCTTCATCACCCTAAGCCCAAAAGTAAGTACAAAAAGAGAATGGATATTCTCAAGCATCCACCAATGCTCAGCTGTTTAACTATCATGTAGGAGCATTGTTTGCGCAGCTCACCCTTCATGTGGGATCTTTGATCACCCATGCGGAAACTTCTACTTGGCGATTATAAAGATATGGATTACTTTATGGAGTTTCCAGAAATTGTATACCAAATTCAAAAAAAATGGAATAGGGTGAAACTTTGTATTCCTGACCCAAGAACGAATGTCATGGAATAGCGTTTAAATTGTTGTATGATTAGAAAAAATCTGCAATAGACTATCCAGACTATCAGGATCAAACTTTCTTGCAAATAAATAGCAAGGCCGCTTCATTCCGTTCCACATGCAAGGTCTTGTTAATACTGTCCTCTGCAGATGCAAAAGAGGCACGAAATGTCTTAATTTTCTTTGAATTTTTAAGAAATCTAAGCAAAACATGTAAGTACCAGAGCAGGAGTTGCAAGTGTACCTTTTCATCACTGGTTATATGTATACTATCCTGAATGGACTGCATGTAACATGTACACAAGTACTATGTCAGAGCCGAAGCAACTAAAGAATAATGACAAAATACAAAAACTCAAAGAACAGATCCATACTCCCATGGTCTTGAGAAGGTCGTATGATACATCTTTAGCCCGAAATAATTTCGGGTGCCACTTCATCTCAGACCAATCAGTATAGGTTACTGAATAACTTGTAATTCCATTTGTATCAAACATCTGAAAATAAAGGAGTTGGCCACTTTACTATATGAAACATTTTAAAGAGAATTCCTAAGGGGAAAAAAAGGTTAAAAGGAAAAATTCAATAACCTTAAACAGGGTCGGCAGGTAATGTTCATCAGAATAGCAATTACGCCCCTCCTCCATACCTGGCTGGAGAGTCAAAACTCAATGTCAATGCATCTGAACATGTAACTAAGCAAATTACCATGTTGATCATGGTTTTAAATTGTTAAACTCAAGTTGAAAGGGAACAGGAACTGATGAACCTCTTTTAGCAAAAAGTTCGATAATTAGAGATAGTAAAAACTGAAACTAATCTTCATACCAATTAGATCTGCAATTATTTTTAGGAAAGGTTAAAGAAGTTGGACTTTAATCCAATTATATATATATATATATATATATATATATATATATATATATATATATAT
>PHNY01107065.1:38680-50981 GCA_003724115.2 Anethum foeniculum | reverse complement strand
TTTCAAGTTCAGAAAATTAGAGTTGTATAGGAAATCATACTAGTTCTTACTAGAGAGCAGCTGTGTACAATATCTTTCTTGTATCACAGATTTTCTAAGCAATATATCTCTGGTGGAAAAATAATCCACCAGAAAGTTTTTAAAGCTTGTTGTCTAATTACTACTGTGTTTTGAATATATATTTGTATCAATCTGCATCACTGCAATTCAAACACTATGAAGTAATTATCTTTGTATAGCTTATAAACAGCTTGAAGAAAATTTCAAAAAGATTACTGAATTCCATTCAACCCCCCTTCTGTAATTCAGTTGTTGCATTGTTGGGAACTAACAGATTGGATATGCCCAAGGTATGTTATCTCATTCCTTTGCATCAATAAGAAGCTTAAAAATGTTACGATCGATTGCAGTTTGTTTGGCATAAGCTTGAAACCTATATGGATGTTGTTACATGATTACGTGGCACTGATATTCATCATGATACTTGCATTGTAAATGGATAAAGTTTGTATAAAATTCACTTGCAAATATTATGCTATTGTTATCGGATGCCCATGTATAATCAGGAGTTCTGCTGTGGCTTAAGATGAAGTTTCTGGCATTGACCCGTTCTTCCCGGACAAATGACTACGTTCTAAAATCATAAAATTAATCAACTCTAAAGCTAACTGATCCATTGCATCCTCCGTTCTTCCCGGGCAAAAGGCTACGTTCTAAAATTATAAAATCAAACAAGCATTTTAAAATCATAAAATCGATTAAACAATAACATATACTTAAAGCCTTAATAAAACAAATAGTGACTAAACTATCATAATATGCAAAATAAAGTTTGAAACACAAGTGCTAAAAATAACAAACATATATTACTTAAATTTAAATATCAAATAATACCTTTATAATTAAATAACCTCAATAATAAAACGAACCTCTGAATCTAACCGATCCACAACATCCTTCATTCTTCCTTGGCAAAAAACGCATTCGAAAATCATAAAATTAATCATATTACATACACTTAAAAGCTTAACAAATAAATAGTGACAAAACTATCATAATATGCAAAATAAAGTTTGAAATACAAGTGCTAATGAAAGTAACAAACATAAAGTACGTAAATTTAAATATCAAATAGTATCGTTATAATTAAAGAGCCTAAATCATAAAACGAACCTCTAAAACTAATCGATCCACAAAATCCTCCACTCTTCCTGGGCAAAAACCTGCATTCGAAAATCATAAAATTAATCAAGCATTCTAAATTCATAAAACCAATCAAATGATAACATACATTTAAAGGCTTAACAAAATAAATAGTGACAAAACTATCATAAGTAAAGTTTGAAATACAAGTGCTAATGAAAAATGTAGCTAACAATTCGCTGTTTTCCCAAGCCAAATGATTTACACTTATGTATATATAAGATTATATACTTCCTTTTTAAACAGTATTTTAGGACATGAAATTTGGGAAAGTATTAAGATAGGAATTTTGACATGAGAAAAAAGTTTTAGCGAATAGTAATCAGATAGGGAAATTTTAGGAAAATTATGACATGGTAATTTGAGTTCAGTGGAAAGGTTAAGAGAAAATGAGGTAATTAGCTTTTGAATTGAAAATAAAGTTTGAATAAATAATAATATGGTAGAGAAATTTTAGAAGAATAATAAGATGATAATTTGAGTTAAGTGGAAAGTTTATTGATATAGAGAAACTTTAGGAGAATAATAAAATGATAATTTGATAACTTGAGTTAAGTGGAAAGTTTATTGATATAGTAGATAAATTTTAGAATATAATAAGAACGTAATTTGAGTTAAGAGGAAAGTTTAGGTGAATATAAGGTAATTAAAAATATAAGTATATTGATTGATTGATATTGATATTGATTTTGAGTTAAGAGGAAAGTTTAGAAGAATATAAGGTAATTAAAATTTCTCCATTTATTAATTTTATGAAATTTAGAAAATAAGAAAAATAGAATGAGGCGATTTGAGAGGTGCCACATAAACGCCTCCGTCTTCTCATTTATATAAGTATATTGATAGTTCATTTGAGAGGATCCGTTAATTATTTAAAATTTTTATTGATAATTTAATTTAAGTAAACTATACACTGAATTTAAAAAAAAAAAATTATAATGTCGCCGCGAAGCGCGGCTTTATCAACTAGTTTTAGTTATAGTTTTAAAACAGATAAATTTTTTGACATGAAATTATTGTTTTATTTTATATTTTAGTGTGTCCAGATGAAATAATCAACTTTTTCCTATTATACTTTAAATTTAAGAAGATATATAATTAGTATATTAAAATATATATTTTAAATAATTAGTATAATTAAAAAATTATAGATTTTTTAAAAAAAATATGTTTTTTATTTTACTATTGCAACTATATGTTTTTTTTGTTTTTTTAATTTTGAAAACATATGATTTTTCAAAAAAAAAAATTCAAATATACAACTTTACAATCAAATCCAGCTGAAATGCAAATTCAAATACGATTTCCATTATTTTTCAAAAAAACGTAAACAAAATTTGTTAAAAACCATTATTTGTAAATATATTCAAAAGATTGTAAAATCATAATATATATATATATATATATATATATATATATATCAAAATGACTTGATAGCGAGGATAGTTATTTCGAGGAAAAAGACTAAGATTGGATTTTTAAAAATATAAATATTAAATTAATACTCCCTCTGTCCCATCAGATTCTTTACGTTGAGAACAGTGCACTCGACACGCATTTTAAGGCTCTTATAAAATAGAGTTCCATAATTTATTTTTAAAATTTTCTTTTTCTGAATAAAAGTTAAACTATTATATTTTTGTACAGGAAAAAAAATTTTCCAAAAAAAATTATAGAACTATACTTTTTATAAGCCTTAAAATGCGTGTCAAGCCCTCCATCCCCCAGCGTATACAACCTGCTGGGACGGATGGAGTATTATTTTATAAATTAATATAATTTGAATTTCAGAAATTAGTGTAATAAATCTGTGCATAAATAGTAACTTCTTACGTTTTAAAATATTAATTCTATTTTGGTCAAACGTTGACGGTATTCTATAAAAAAAATTATTTATACTTTGGAAAAAACCTTTTTTTTGTTTGAAATGAAAATATTTCATTAAATGAATTCAGAAGATAACATCTCCAACAATAAATTTGGAAGAGACATAAAACAATTTTGGCAATTAACCATACAAGGTAGTTTACCCATTAAATGAGCCGCCTTGTTTAATTGTCTCTTAATATGCTTCAAATCTTTATCAAAACATGGCGTCGTCTTCATCGACACAAACAACTAATTAAGCTACTAATCAAGGTCCAACTCCAGGTGTCATAGATGCATATCATCCTTATTTCCTTCAAACATCAGATAATCCAGGTATCGCACTGGTTACTCAATTTCTTACTGCTCATAACTATCATCAATGGAATCGATCTGTCAGATTAGCTCTTTTTGCAAAGAACAAATTAGGAATGATTGATGGAACGTTAACTAGACCTGTTGAATCATCAAATCTATTTCCATTCTAGAATAGATGCAACGATATGGTGTTATCACGTTGCTTAATTCAATGTCAAGTGAAATTCGTGCTGCAAAAGAAATATGGGATGATCTAGCGGTTCATTTCACTCAGCGAAACGTTCCATGAATATTTCAACTCAAGAAAGAATTAACAACGTTAACGCAAGGAAATATGTCTATAACAGCTTACTTTACTAAGTGTCGTACTCTCACAGATGAGCTCAATGCATTATTGCCTTTGCCTAAGTGTACTTGTGCCACTAATACATGTACTTGTGGATTGACTGCTAAATTGGATGCATATAAGAAATTGAATAGTCTCAGTCAATTTCTAATGGGACTAAGCGATGCATATACCTCTACTAGAGACTAGATTCTTATGCTACAACTCTCAGTCAAGCTCATTCACTACTCTTACAAGAAGAAAGACAGAGAGAAAGTCATTCTAATAACTCTGTGGTTGAAAGTTTGGCGATGAATGTTAAAATGACTGGCTTCAAGAATCGATTTACTAATCAGCAAACCTCCAAGAAGAACTATTCTGCAGATTCTGAAACTTGTAAGTATTGTCAAAATCAAGGTCACTCTAAGGATAAATGCTTATTTCTTCATGGATATCCGGAGTGGCACAGATTTCATGGTAAACCTAAGCCAAAACTCAGACAATTTGGTGGAAATGCTGCTGTCAAGAAAGTGGCAAATGTTACTACAAAGCCATCTCATGATCTGGAAGTGAAGTCTGCTGAAGAGCATAAATCCAAAGAAGTCTTTACTGAGGCACAATATGAACAGATTGTCAAACTTATTCAACAAAGCATGAAGTCTGTCAACCCTTGGAATGCCTCTGCTTCAAACTCTCAACTGTCAAGTATTATTCACAGTGTTTCTTCTACTCCTACAGCTTATACTGTGCATACATCCTTTCAACAATGCTGGATCATTGATTCTGGTGCTACAGATCACATTGTAGCTAATGTTTCTTTATTAGTCAATGCTAAACCCTTAGTTTTAGCATTACATCTTCCTAATGGTGATACTGTGCCCATTACACTTATTAGAGAGGTTCAGTTGACACCTTATCTGAGACTCTCACATGTTTTGTGTGTTCCAACATTTCATTGCAACTTAATATCAATTTCTAAACTCACTACAGATTTTTCTTTTTTTGTATCTTTTTCTAACAATGCTTGTTTCCTACAGGACCATTCCCTGAAGGGGATGGTCGAGATTGGTAGATTAACAGAAGGACTCTATCAACTTAATCTTTCTTCAACTCAATTGTCATCAAACTCTTTGTCTGTCAGTCAATGCTTTCGATTGCATACTGAACCATCTGTTGAAGCTCAGCTGTGGCACAACAGAATGGGACATCCAGCTACTACTATTCTCAATAAACTTGATGTTTTACCTAATGCTCAGTCATCTTTGTTCAGTACATGTGATGTATGTCTTAGAGCTAAACATCATAGGCTTCCATTTCCTGTTAGTGATAAGAACAATTATTCATTGTTTGAGTTGATACACTGTGATCTTTGGGGGCCCTATAAACAATGTACTCATGGTAATTGTACTCAATTTCTTACAATTGTAGAGGAGTATTCAAAATGTACATGGGTATTTCTTTATTCTAGTAAAACTTAAGTTCCTGGTTTACTTCAAGCTTTCATCCGTTATGTGTTTACTCATTTTAACATTTGTGTTAAAATTGTTCGGTCTGATAATGAGACTGAATTCACTAATCAGACTTTACAATCTTTCTTTAAATCTAAGGGAATTATCCATCAAACTACTTGTCCTCATACTCCCCAACAAAATGGGGTAGTGGAGAGGAAGCACCAGCATCTACTGAATGTTGCTCGGTCTTTGCAAATTCAAGCTTGTTTACCCAAATCGTTCTGGGGGGATTGTCTTCTCACAGCTGTTCATTTGATTAATTTGTTACCTGTTCAGCAACTAAAGTTTAAGAGTCCTTATGAACTGCTATATAAAAAAACACCAAATTATCAAATTCTCAAAGTGTTTGGGTGTCTTTGTTACATTGCTGATGTCACGAGCATACATGATAAACTAAATCCTCGAGGTTTAAGGTATGTGTTTCTTGGTTACCCCTTTTCTCAAAAAGGATATAGGGTAATGGATCTGGAAACAAAGAAGTGTTATGTTTCCAAGGATGTTATTTTTGTTGAAAATATCTTTTCATTTCAGAGTCTGTCTACTAAAATAAGTCCAAATTCTCAATTTTTATTTCCTCTTCAGTCAAATATTATTACTGAGAATGATACTCCTATGGTATTAATTGATAATTCTGAGATCAATATCTCTACTGAAGTTCCTTCTGAGATCAATATCTCTAATGAAGTGTCTAGTACTTCTACTTCCAGTACTAGTGTAGTGTACCAACTCCTGTTTTACCTACTAGACCAGCTAGAACTCAGAAATTACCTGTGAAATTCAGAGACTACACAGGTCTTCCATCCTTACCTTCCACTTCTAAGGCCACACTAGCCTGCAAATATCCTTTACATAGATTCATTTCCTATTCTGCTTTTACTCCTCAGCACTAAGCCTTTTTTACAAATGTCAGTAAAAGTGTGGTTCCTTATACATACAAGCAGGCTAGTTTATCTCCACAGTGGACTGATGCTATGCTTGCTAAAGTTAGAGCTTTGGAATCTAATAAAACACGGGACATTGTTCCATTACCTCCTGACAAAAATATTATTGATTGCAAATGGTTATTCAAAATTAAATACACTCTTAAAGGTCAAGTGGACAAGTATAAAGCTCGGTTAGTTGCTAAGGGATTCATTCAGACCATGGGCATTGATTATTTTGAAACTTATGCTCATGTGGCTAAGATGACCACAGTTCGAGTTGTTCTTGCTTCGGCTGCTAAATATAACTGGCACATTCATCAAATGGACGTGAATAATGCATTTTTGCATGGAGTTTTGACTGAAGAAATTTACATAAGATTACCCCTAGGCTTCAAGTTTCTCAGTTCTGCACAACATAAATTTCCAGATGGGGTTAAAATTGGTTTGCAGGCTCAGAAAATCAATTTATGGCCTTAAACAAGCTCTTAGAGTTTGGAACAAAAAACTGGCTTCTGTTCTCTATAAGTTTGGCTGAACTCAGGTGGTGTGTGACCATAGCTTGTTTACCTTCAAGAAGTTAGATCAGCTTGTTATTGTTATTGTCTATGTGGATGATATACTAATCACATGAAATTCTGCTGGTTTAATTGATGAAGTCAAGCAATTTCTTCATAGTCAGTTTCAAATAAATGATTTAGGTCCAATGAAATATTTCTTGGGTTTGGAAATTGCTCTCACGCTGGTATATATGTCAATCAGAGAAAGTATGCTTGTGACATTCTCAGTGATACAGGTTTGACTGCTGGTCGACCGTCTCTTGTCCCGATTGAGCAAAATCACCTTCTTTTAGATAATACTTCTGAGTTACTATCTGTTAAAGACATTGCCATCTATAGAAGGTTAGTGTGTCGTTTATTTGACAATTACAAGACCTGACTTAGCGTATGGTGTTCACATTCTTTCTCAATTTATCTTTACGCCAAGAGCTGATCATCTTCAAGCTACCTACAAAATGGTTAGGTACATTAAAGGCACTATAGGCCAAGGTTTACTTTTCCCTCATGATAACACTCTTCTGTTGCAAGCATTCAGCGATTCGGATTGGGGAGGTTGTAAAGAGTCTAGGAGATCGCTTACTGGATACTGTATTATGCTCGGTTCTTCATTGATCTCCTGGAAATGTAAGAAACAACATACCGTGTCAAGATCATCTACTGAATCTGAGTACAGGGCCATGGCTGATACTACCTGTGAAATTGTCTGGCTAGTTAATCTTTTGCAAGCCTTGTAGTCTCCTTCACGATGCCGGTTCCTTTACATTGTAATAACAAATCTGCTCTTCATATCGCCTCAAATCTAGTGTTTCATGAATGAACCAAACATATAGAAATTGATTGCCATTTTGTTCGTGACAAACTACTTTCAGGCCTCATTTCTACACAGCATCTCAGTACCAAAGTGCAACCTGCAGATATGTTTACCAAGGCTCTTTCATCTACTCAGCTGTTCATTCTTCAATCCAAGTTAGGTGTTGCTAACATTCTTGCTACACCTCACTTGAGGGGGGATGTTACACTGAGTGACTGTGATGACTCAACTGACACATCAGCTGTGCTGGTCAACTCAGGTCAAGCGGACAGCTGTTAGACAGCTCAGTAAGTTTGTTACTAGAGTTAGTTAGAGAATCAGCTGTATATATATTCATTGCCTCTCTCTTTCTGTATAGTTAGTTAGATGTATTCATTCTCTTGTGTGGTACTAGTAAGATGTAGACATAGTAATGTAAACTCTTCTTCAGTAAGATTGTAAAATCATCTTCTTCATAATCTCATCTTCTTTGTTGTTAGCACTGTGATCTTCAGTACTTGCAGTAGTGACAATATTTTTTGTCACAACTTTGCAATGAAGCATCCACATTCAATTCAAAACATCCAGGAGGTTGCCACCTTACCTGATTTTCTGCTATCGTGTTACTCGAGCCTGCATTACATTGCCTTTTGCGACCATTTGCATCCTTCCACTCCATCACTTATTTACCACTAATCTCCACAGTAATAGTAGATGATAAGGATTTCGCTTCCCAGACCTTTTTATTCCTAGCGAACCAAATACCTAATAATACAGTAGCCACCTTTTCCAACTTTTTTGCATCATCCTTGCTGAGCATATCTAGTAACCATAGTGAAGCAGATTCAACATGTTGCATGTCGATAGTCAACCCGGACCTCTGCTAGCTTTCTTTAGCAAAATTACATCCACAGGAAAGATGACTTAAATGCTCAATGTCGACTTTACACATTGGACATAAAATTGGCATAGATGCTCCTTTCCCTCTAAGTAGAATCCTAATTGGTACATTGTTCCTACAAAACCTCCAAAAAAACACTCTGAGTTTGTGAGGTAACTGGAGATTCCATAATCTATTCCACCCCTTACAATCTGAGCAATCCAACTCACTTCCATATTGAGAAATCCAGTGCTGATATGCTGTTTTGACAGTATATGTTCCCTTGTTCGAACCAATCCATGCTATCCTATCCTTGAAAGGAATTCGAGGGATTCTTGTTTGGAGAATGAGTTGACTATCAATGTCGAGAAAATCTTGTCTGACCTTATGCACGTCCCAGCATTTGCTATCAGAACGGAAGTATTGACAAACAAATTCCTTTCTGTTAATATTCACGTGATTATCCTCCACACAAAAATCAGTTTTACCTTTTAGCCAAGGATCTTTAAATATTTTTATATCTTTTCCATCTCCTAGGACCCATCTGAAACCCTTCCTTAAAGTTTCTTTCGGCTCCCAAATACCTTTCCAGATAAAACTTGAATTAGTCCCTTTATTTTCTTGCAAAATATGCTGATTTGGGAAGTAACGGGCTTTGAACATACGAGCCACGAGAGAGTTTGATTTTTTACAAAAGTTCCAAATATGCTTGCCCAGAAGAGCTATATTAAAACTGTGCATGTCGCCAAAGCCAAGACCACCTCTACTCTTTGCAACAGCCATTTTATTCCAACCTAACCATCTTTTTCCCTTACTATTATTGCCTCCAGAACCCCACCAATAACCATTCATTAACCTCTCCATTTCAAAACATAAAGACTTAGAAATTGCAAAACAGGACATAGCGTAAGTTGGAATAGTTTGTGCGACATTCTTTACCATAATAACTTTTCCTCCTTTGGATAATAATCTGTTGTTCCACTCCTGCACTTTCTTTCAAACTCGTTCTTTTACAAAATTGAACACCGATTTTTTTGACCTACCAATAAGAGATGGTAAGCCTATATACTTGTTGTTCCCAACCTCGTTATGAACCTCTAAGATGTCCTTAATCTCATTTTGTTTATACCTCCGTACATTTGCACTGAAGAAGACCCCAGATTTCTGATAATTGACCATATGTCCTGACTTATCACCAAAATCATTTAACAATGCTTTGAAGAAAAAAAAAAACTATCATCAGCAAAAAGAAGGTGAGTTACACGGGGAGCATTTGAACAAATTTGAAAACCTGTTATACTACCTTCATTTGTTGCTCTAGTTAAAGAATAAGAAAGTCCTTCCACAGAAAAGAGAAAAAGATAGGGTGATAGTGGATCGGCCTGCCTCAGTCCACGTCTGGGATAAATTGGCCCAATAGAGCTGCCATTAAACGCCACCATATAGCTTACCGAGGAAACACACATCATGATCCACCTGATCCATATGCTATTAAAACCCATAACTTGTATATGTCTCTCCAAATAATTCCAATCCACACGATCATAGGCCTTTGAGATGTCAAGTTTTAGGGCAACCTCCCCTTCCTGACATTTGTTTTTCCTTTTCATGAAATGGAGAACTTCAAATGCCACCAACACATTATCTGATATGTTTCTCCCAAAAACAAATGCGGACTG
Source organism: Anethum foeniculum (assembly GCA_003724115.2). NCBI lineage: Eukaryota > Viridiplantae > Streptophyta > Magnoliopsida > Apiales > Apiaceae > Anethum > Anethum foeniculum. The sequence continues at coordinate 40,929 of PHNY01107065.1, read as the reverse complement.
ATTTTCTGAAATTGCATTAGGGAGAATTTTCTTTAGCCTATTAACAAGTACTTTTACACAAGGCGATGAGACAAAACTCTGTCAATCTTTCTACATTTTCTTTCTTTGGAATGAGCACTAGCATTGTGTCGTGTAACTTTGCTGAAACGACCTTTCAGACAACCAGACTTTGCAGCATTTAAATATTTCCTCACCAATTAGCTCCCAAAAATGTTGAAAAAATACTGGGATAAAGCTATCAGGCCTGACACTTTTATCAGGATGCATTTGCTTGACGGTCGTAGTAAACTCTCAAAATTAATTTCAGCTGTTAACTTGTCATTATGTGCTTCTGTAATAACGTGTAACCCATTATCCTCAACCTCCAGCTCGTTAGCGTACTATTATCCCCTTGAAAGATGTTTTTAAAATACTCCACTGTCATTTCGCACATAGCATCATATAAAAACAAATAGTGTATTCATTTTTTATCTACAAACTCCTTGCGTGTCACTTTTATCAATCAAATTTTCTACAATGTTCAGGGCAAGGCGCACAATAAGTGCGAAAATTCATAAATTTAACTTGTTTTGATTGATTTTTTTTAAAGTCGTGGTGACCCCCTACATGCACAAAAACTACAATAATTAAAATGATCTAAATTTATAAAATTTTAAGCGATGACATATATTAGAAAAGCCGTTTATCAATTTATATTAATCCCTAAATTTATTGGGTCCCGTTGATGGGCCAGTGTAAAAAGAGGGCCCAGGCCAAGAAGCAGGAGCACGTAATTGATTACATTTCCCAAGGGAGGAAGCCACCATCTTTGATCCCATTCCGCTCTCTATCTCTCCGTCATCACCCCATATATATATAAATCATCATCATCATAATTACTATCATATCCTCCCATTTCCATATCCTACCAACCCCTTTTAATCTCACCATGGTTTTATCATAATACTTACATTTCTTGTATGCAATTCAACAGCTTTGATCTTCTTCATACATACAGAGGAGAGGATCATGTCTGTAAATCTACAATCTATATCAGAAGCAACCTCAGGAGCCATTGGAGCTCTGGTTAGTACTACTATTTTGTACCCTCTTGATACTTGTAAGGCTAAGTACCAAGCTGAGGTTAGAGAAAAGGGTCATCAAAGATACAGGTCAATCTCTTTTCTTTTTTTTTTTATCCTGCTTTGTTTTTTTCATTTCATTTCTTTTTGTGATCTTGGGTTAAATTAATTTTTTATTTTGATGTTTTATTGTTATGGGTTTGTTGTTGCTGTTGTTGTGTTATGTTTTTATTGATTCTTGAAAATTTTAGTATCAGCTACTAGTAAAACTGCTGTAATTTGGGAATTTCGTAAAGGCTCCATATTTGGTTCTCTTTATTTTTAAGTTTAAATTTTTCGGGTGTTGGAACTCTCTGATGATCATTTGCAATTTTTGCAAATTCTGAACCTGCACGGAAAGTTTATTGCTCTATAGGAGGTGGATGGTTCAAGTCTTGTCAAATGCGAAATGGGTTGGTGTGTTTGGTGTTATATGATCAAGAGAAAAGTTAAAATTGAAATCAGCTGATTATTTTTTCTTTTGAATTTGTATTATTTTAGGGGTATTTATGCATTAATTAAGTATGAAAAGAGGTCCAAAATACGTAAAGTGTTCAGGATACCTGGAATATATAATTGCTTGTGGAAGATGCTTGACTGGTCTTATGGATGCACATCATGTGAAGGTACCAAATACTTGTTAAGTGTCACTTGTCCATGATGTGCAACAACTGACACACAACAAGACATGCGCATAAGGGTGGCAAAATTTTAAATGACCCGGAACCTAATGAACTCAGACACAGAAAAATACGAATTAAGGTTTAGTGTTTTGAGTTTCGGGTTGGGTAAAAATTTGCCTAAAAATTTGGGTCACTTTCGGATTGACCCAAAATGCCCAAAACCGACCACAAAACTTATTATATAATAATAATATTATATAAAATATATAAATTTACATGACATTTTTGTATACATAAGTCATATATCTACATAATATTTAAATAATTTTAATTTACATATCATCTCATAAAGTGATTATTATATATTATTAATGCGTTATAAATAAAATTCAATCTATATAATTTAAACGATTAATTTTTGATTATTTTCGGCTTGACCGGGTCCTAACAAATCTGGTTAAGGTTGAAATTTTCAACATGTTTTAGGGTCGGGTTGATTCAAAACAGGACCAGGTACAGCAAACCC
>PHNY01107065.1:14636-35494 GCA_003724115.2 Anethum foeniculum | reverse complement strand
CCCCCCCCCCCCCCCCCCCCCAAAAAAAAAAAAAAAAAAAAATGTTTACAGAGCCTGTACTTTCTTTCTCTAGATTCCAACTGAACATGGGAGGGCTTATTTGAAAGCAACTACCAGGTTGTTTGGCTGCGGCTTAAAGCCGTAGTATTAAGTGATTTTTGACTTTAAGTTAAAGTACGTTTGTGTAAGTCGACTTTCACATTTCCAAGATCTGTATCACCGTCAAAAAAAAAAAAAATTTGTTCTCCTGAAAACAAAATAATCGCATTTCCAAAATCTGTATCACTGTCACAAAAAAAAAATTGTTCTCCTGAAAACAAAATAATTGGAATACCCTGACTAGGAATGTGTATCCGAAAACGTGAAAATTGATAATCTCATAACTTGGCCTAGAAGATTTTTTTTTTTTTTTTTTGGGGTAAGATTAAATGAGTTTATTAAAGGGAAATATAGCAGTAAACAAGTTGCACGCTTGGACATGAAGATAGATCTGTTACTGTTAGAGGATCTCTCTCTCGGCAGCACAACAACTAAACTACTTGAAACACAAAACAAACTAACATAACAGATTTCACAAATTTATTCATAATTTCATACACACACAAATTGTTTAGTGAAGATGATGTCCAGCAATTATACAAGCGTTGGTAGCCACAATGTGTCTGGATCCGTACCTGTATGTTTAATTATTTATTTTCTAACATTATTAAATCTCCATTTGTTGTTAATAAATTGTTAATATTTCTGTTAATTTTCGTTTTGTTTTTACAGGCAGTGTCTGATTCACCTGCTCAAGTCTCTGTCAAATTCACAGGTACTTTTCGGACTTTGTTTTCTGTAATTGTCTACATTTCTCTGATCCTTCATTGTTAATTACAGCACACTCGTGATTCTACATTTGTGTTTTTCGTAATTCTGTTCATTGTGTTTTTCGTAATTCTGTACATTGTGTTGTGCCAAGTCTGTCATAATTTCTCGTAATGATTGTACAAGCAATTGCATTGTTACAGATTCGTCTCTACAGACATTTCCGCCTTCCGAAGCTCAAGGGAAGATCTCCAAAGCTTCTGGACCGCCTCGTGATGCCGATGGTACATTTCTTTATAATTGTACCTGATTTTAGGTGAAAATAAATAATATCATTTTTAAGTGTTATAAAAAGGTGCGTCTGAATTGGTGATAAATTGTTACTTTATGCTTAAAGATCTTTATTATTGGAGTGCTACTTTTATAATGGGTTAAGTATCAAACTAATCACTCGTTGCGTCAAAACATATTAAGTGAGTACTCATTGCAAAAATGACTCAATTTAGTCACAAATTTAAAATTTTATATTGATTTAGTATTTAAAATTTTCAAAATTTGTATCAATTTAGTCATTCCCAAATGATCTCCTTGATACAACTTTTTTAATTAATGACTAACTTATGTCATTTTTGCGATGAATGATTAATTTGCTACATTTAGATCCAATGAGGATGCCTTTGATAATATAAATGAGTGCTAGGTTTGAGTCATACCATAGAGCCTAATATTTCATAACTGCTTCAAAAACTACTTTTGTTGTTTAACATTCAGTTTGTTTCTCTGTAATAAGTTACCATCTATGGAAAATCTTGAGGCATTAGGAGGGCTTAGTATGTATTTTTATGTGTTAATAATAATACACACACCTCTCACCAAAAAAGCCTTTCTATGAATGAAATTAAATGATCCATTTCTGAATAAGTAGATAGAAAACAACCCAATAAGAAGAACGAAGTAAGCTCGATTAGAGGAAGAGGTTAGCTTATTGTCGCACCGATCATGCAGGGAGGGAGGGGAGGGGAGTGCAGCGAGACGGGTAGTTTATCCCGGGCAGATGTCGTAGTTTTCAGTCATTTTTAGCATTGGTGTGGCTGAACCATCTACAATGGGGGAGCAATGGGAGCAATGCACAAGGAAGAAGTTTATACATTCTTACATCACTCACTAGGACCCATCTTAAGGTGTTAGGAGGAGGGTGTACATGTGTAGTTGGCACAAATTGGTTGACAATGGTCTAGATTGGCATTTTTTAGATTTTACTAGCGATTATTTTGTTTCACTAGTATATCTTTTATGGACTTAAATTCTTGACAGATTCTTATAGGTCTCGTCTTTTTCTGTAGATTCATTTTCGAAGCCAGTATCTGGATCTTCAGGTGAATCCCAGTCAAGTGGTTGGTTTCGGGTATTCACTGTTGGTGCTTATAAGCCCTACTTCGATGTTGACACATCAGATGTTTTAGACAGAATTAAAGATTCACTTCTTCCCTTTGACGGAAGCTTCAACGAGAAGACTTATGACCGCCCAGATCTGTAAGTTTTCTGTTGTGGTCACTGGTATCGTTTAAGGATTTCAATTTTGTACATCTGAATTGCCATTATAATTGCAGATCAACAATTTTGTATTGGATTTATTTTGTTATTTATCTATTATTATTACTACTACTATTCTATTTTATTATTATTATTATTGTTATTATTTTTTTATTTTTTTTGCGAAGTAGTAATTGTATTAATCTAACAAATAAAATACAGCAAATCAGGAATACCCAAGACTTGACAAAGAAGATAAGGTAGGAACAGGTTCCTACTTCCCAAACAACATAGCTATTAGCGAAGTACAAAATAAAACTCAATAGTCAATTCATGAGATAAATCCAGTCAACTAAATTACAATAATGAAACTAAGACAGCATGTGGATAAGAGAAAAGTCTCTTGCTGCTTTCTTCTGAAACTTTGTATTGAAATGAACACTGGCTCGAACTGAGCTCAGAATTGCATCTAGCAACTGTTAGGAGTTGTCCCACATCGTTTGTGGGGGGGCAGATTGCTAATATATAAGCCGCCAGTTAACTCCATTAGTATGAGGCCTTTTGGGAGTTACCCAAAAACAAATCCGTGCGGGCTCGACCCAGAGCGGACAATATCATATGTGGAGTTAGGCCTGCTTAGCAAGCCCAACAAGTGGTATCAGAGCTATGGTTATAACGGTCCATTACAATCTCAGATGGGCTTCAGAATGGTCCTAGGAAGCGGCAGATGGGCTATCCCGGGATTGGGCTCGAGGGGGAGGCAGACGGGCCTTCCAGTATGGGCCTAGGGGGAGGTAGACGGGCCAAATGGACTTTCAGTATGGGTCAAGGGGAAGCCTAGTCACACTGAAGGAGGCAGATTCGACAGGTGTCAAGCCCGATGTGTGAAGGGGGAGATTGTTAGGAGTTGTCCCACATCGTTTGTGGGGGGGCAGATTGTTAATATATAAGCAGCCAGTTAACTCCATTAGTATGAGGTCTTTTGGGAGTTACCCAAAAACAAATCCGTGCGGGCTCGGCCCAGAGCGGACAATATCATACTAATGTGGAGTTAGGCCTGCTTAGCAAGCCCAACAGCAGCTGCCAAGGGGACTTATGATGATATTTCTCTTTGTAAATTCTGCTATTATGTTTAAGCCAAATAGCATGAATAGCTGCTAATTTAATTTACCCGTTCAGACCTTGATGCAGCCTTTAGGAAGCCCCAAAGAACTGGTCATCTCCTTCCAGTGAAGATGGAATTGGATGGTACGATGCCTTATGACAAATTTTGAAAGAGGCCAATTAAAAGACAAATGACCAACTGTTTTATCCACTAATGAACAAAGAACGCAAAGAGGCGAAGTTTGAAAATTAAAACGGATCAGTCTATTTTTTGTCATAATGCGATGTTTAGAAACCAACCAGGTAGTAATGTAGGCTTTGGAATAGCCGGAAAAATAAAAAGATATAAGAAATGTTTCCAAGGCACCCAAGCACGTCTACAATGTCTTTTCCCAGCCACCTTAACATTCTGTAAAACCTATCAGAGAATAATATCTTGATCGTTAATACTAATGTTGGAGGAGAAATTGCGAAGTTCGGAAGGAGGGAGAACCCAAGAAGATTGTCCAATGACGGAGCCAATTGGAGCCAAAGAAGATGACTGGCAGATACAATTTATGGCTGTACCCAAGTGGTGAATAGTAGGAGCACCATTTGTAACAGGGATCATGCCAAATCAGGAAGTTGAATTTTTCTCACACTATACTGAATAATTCCAGGCTTTACCTTGAATCTTCAGGATTTTCTTAAGACACTAGGAACATCCTCTTGGAATGTTTTCTTTGTAATATGGCAAAAACTTCTTAAGAAGCATATAAATGAGCCACAAAAGGATATTAAGAATCAAATTTAATCTATTAATTATGTGATAAAGAGCTTATATAGACCCACATCTCCTAGAGTATAACAGTTTGTTGCAGACTTTATTTTCTAGATGCTGAAATCTATAATACTTCCCTAAAGGTACATGTCTAAATTGGCCCTAAAGGAACGTGCTTTATACTTAATGTAAGGATACTATAGTTGTAATATTCCTTCCTAAGGCTACTTTAAGATGCATATATGTTCTTGATGTGGAGGAAGTATCCACAGTCAACACTAGGAATTCACTGCATTTATTAAGTTCTTTTTATTAAGTTAATGGAGTGACAAATTGAGTAATTAATCAATGACTAAAGAGGACTTCTTCCACAGTGCCTCGTGTGGTTATATCGTGTTCAACCAAGGAACTAGTTATCCCTAATCTCTGAATGTGGTATAACATTCATACTAGTTTTAGCAGATTCACTGATCTCTAAATTTCATACTAAAGAGTGTCTCTGCCATTGTACATTACAGGTTTGGCCTACTTTGTACTGTCAGCTAGGGTGTCTCATTACTTTTTCAATAAATTCATATTTAGATTATGGCCTAGTTATGTTGGGTTGTTGTGCTGATCAGATATGGACCATTTTGGATATGCACTACCTTGATATTCATCGCAGCTGCAATTGGTACCCTTGTTACTTATCTTGCACGCGAGTTAAAGAATCAAGAGTGGGAATATGACATTAATCTGGTGACATGGTCTGCTGGATTGTTCTATGGCTACGTCCTTGTTGTTCCTCTCTGTTTATATGTGATTCTCAAATACTTCTCTGTCCCGTCTGGGCTAGCTCAGCTGTTATGTCTATATGGCTACTCCTTGTTTGTCTTCATTCCAGCTCTGGTAAGTATTTAATGCTTTCACTTCTTTCATTCTAGCCATATGATCTTTAGGACTCCACATGCTGATTAAATTAGTCAGTAGTGTTACAATTTGATCGGCTATATTTAATTTTTGCATAGTCAGTAGTGTTACATTTTGATAGACTATATTGAATTTTTGCATAAAAATGTTGTTTGGCGGTAAAGATTTAAGCTTGAAGAAAAATCACTTATATTCGATTCATCAAGGTGGACAATAGATTGAAATATTGAATGCTGTCCGGACTTTATTTATGATTTGAATATTTGAGTTTTTTATTGTTGTCATCTACTTGCTTTGGACATGCTTATGACCACAAAGCAAGTAGATGTGATGTGTTTTGTTGCCACTGAAAATAATGGCTATCATAATTTCATCTGAAACATTGTGGTCAATGAATGTTTTCACGCTAGACCATTTAATTATTGATAAGCATCACAGTAAATTGATACAGAAATTAATTGATGCTTTGAACTTGTAAATTCTTCCAGGTAATCCTTTTCGTTAGGTTATGTGCTTATATGATTAGTTCCAAGGATTTGGCGTCATGTTAAATTTAATTGTTGGTACTTTGTGCCTTTAGTTGAAAATGCAAATTAAAAGAAAAAAAGACCTATCAGAATTTCTCTTTGAAATTGGATTAAAATCATGTTTCTTCACATGCATGCTATTTGATAATTTACTTGGATTTTGAATAATCTGGCCCCTGAAAAGATTCAATCTCTTTGTCTGATGTTTTAGAAAAAGTATACCTTTATGTTTGATTTGTATTTTTAGGTCCAATATGTAAAACTTCCACAGTAAGAAATGTTTCAAATTTTAACATTTGATTAATTCAGAGAATCCAGTGTCATGGTAGTATCTTCGGAGAAATGTATATTAGGAAAAATAAGAAACAAAGAAAATCTAGTTCTAATCTTTGTTGTTGGTTGATGTTAAGCTAATCTGAGTTTAGTTGGTTGTTGCTTTGTTCTTGCTAGGTGCTAAGTTGTCTTTTGTCCTAGTCCCTTGTGTTGTACGTTCTTGTCCCTTGCTTTCTAATCCTTAGCCCTTCTACTACAACTGAAGGGTTCTTTTTAATGAATGGTTTTTCAAAAACAAAGGAAATCGTAGCATATACTGTTACTTGTTGCGACAACTAAAACAAAAAAAAAAAATCACAGTTTTGAAATGACCATATGTTGGCTAATCCAGTTTCCTGTCTTGTGTTTAGTGTTTGTCAGTCATTCCGTTGGATCTTTTCAGATGGGTTATTGCTGGTGTAGCAGGGGTCATGTCAGCATCATTTGTTGCACTTAATCTCCGTAATCACATCAAGTCAGCCAGTGAAAGGTGGTTAGTTATTGTAACTGGGATCTTTCTTTTGCAGCTGGCTCTATCCATGGTGCTAAAGCTCTCTTTGTTCACTATCACTGTGTAGTATTATACTTGATAACTCTGAAATAACTTGAGGTGAACATACTAGGGCCTATAGCAATGAGTTAATTGGTTCAGCCGGCTGTTCTTAGTAGTTTTTCCCTGGGAGCAAACAGAAGATACACTATAATGTAAATTATATTCTATTAATTCTTTTTCGAAATCATAAATCTTCACCTGAGATTCGTTAGAACATAATTATAAATCTGTTATAATGCTTCATTTTGCTGAATGGTGTTATTCTCACTCACCCGAGATTCGTTAGAACATAATTATAAATATAATTATTTAAAAGAACAATACTCCTAATAAATATTTTTAGAAACATTTATGACAAGACCTGTACTGATTGTAGACAGAGAGACAGGGCAGAGAGTGATTTGATGCAAACAGTGACTAATTTGATCCTAAAATAACCAAACCGGCCAACTTGTTGGAGAGCTGCCAAAAGCTAGGAAAAATACAAATAGCACAACTTTTTTAATAAACTACCTTCAAGAAAATTATGCTGTTTCTTTAATTAGTGTAAACCTTAATTCATTGTAAGAAAAATCAACACAGACAATTGCAACTATTATGATCTGTAAATAAAAGAGAGCAACCAAAGTACAATGAGCCCTAGAAACCTGCAGAAGCATGGACTTTGGTTTAGACTTTTGCAAGAAGTAATATGCTAAAAGGGAAACAAATCTGAGCTAGAGTCAAAGTAGAGACCCTGATGATCCCTGAAATTGAGTTTTTGGCTGGAGAAAGGTAGCAAGATATGTAATATTAGTTTAATTATATAATAAATAAAGGATTAAAGTCAAGAAAAGTTTGAAAACTTTAGAGGATTAGGTGGGTCTGATGACCTAATTAAATTGTCACCAAAGCATCATCAAATAATCTGCCACCTCTAGATTTTGAATGATAAAAAATGGACAGAATTAGCAAAAAAGAAAGAGAAGAAAATGGTCAGAGTTATAAAATACTTAATTCAATTTCTTACCTAACAAATTTGAATATAGAATATTATATCAGAAACACATGAAAATGTGAATAACACATGGTGATATGAACAACATTCCAACAGACCAGCCAGAATCAGTTGCTGTAAGAAATTAAGAAATCTATGGAAGGAAACATAAACACTTTTAACAGGAAGAATGGAAATATTATTAACATATATAAGTTAAATAAATAAATAAATAAATAAATATACTGACATTGATAGTTGGCAAGGAATTGCAGACTTGTAGTACCATAAATAATAAGCTTTCTATATTCCAAACCATGTAAAAAGAAAAAATATTAGCCAAGACAAATACAATATATATATACACATTCTGTTCAGCCATTTCATTCTCCCTGGTCAACAAAACTACACACTCCAAAAGATTCAACTTCACTAAAGTATCACCATGACCATGTTCATACTGAAAACTGGTAAATTTGCTGGGTACTTTTTGTTAGTTGTGCTTAGCATTTCTGCCATAAATTCAGTATCTCTAGCAGGAAGAATTCTTCAAGAAGTTGTAGAAAAGCCTCAGCAATGGAATCATGTTCCTGACAGAGGATTCTTTGCTAATGTGGAAAGAGAAGTACCCTCATGTCCTGATCCTCTGCACAATAGGTAAAATGATCAAGAAAGCCAAAATTTTAAGTTTTTTTATATCAGCAATCGCGGATGATCAAGGAGAACTTGTATATAAACTTCATATATATACATACAAGTATACAACATATTCCCATTAATCTTAAGGTTGATGGTACATTTCCTGTGCTACTCGTGTCTTAGTTTCGATAGTATAATAGATTGCAAGTGTATTATCAGTTACGTTCTGGCTTTCTTTCCTCGTGGCCAGTTCTAGACATTTATCTTCTTTTTTTTCCAATTTTTGTTGTGGTTTAGTCGTATCGTATACCAGAGAAAACATAAGGGCTATATATTTACAGGTCTGCAGCAGAGCAGCTGTTGTATGCTTGCAGAGTGTTGTTAATTGGTCATCACACAGGGGTTTGGTTGAGTTTGAAAGATATTGCCTTATTCTCTCCACTTTTGTTGAATGTTTATGTTATTCCTTTCAATATGACCTTTAAGTTTTTACATATGAAAATCTGATAATGTGATATTCATAATTTCATATGCATGGACAAACTAAAGTAACAAGGTAAACACAAAAAATTCATTCATTCTTTTTGAAGAAACAAATTCACTCTATGTTGCATTGATCAGAAAGTGGAACATTCACGAGATCACCTACATGTGTAAACTTTAAAGTTTTGGCCAATAATCTTAAAAAATCCACTGATATCCTGATCTATGATACTCTATCAAGGTACCAGATTTCATATAACCTTGAAGAGTTAGAAAGGAAGTTTAACCGGATAATCTATATGGAAAAAAACTTTAAAAAATATAAGATGTTTAGGAAAAGAAAAGGAGTTCTCATTTTGATACTCAGAAATGAGAAATGTGCAAAAGTCCAGTTCTCGGTGCCCCCTCCGTAGCCAGGTTAGATTCCTAAGTCCTCAACATTGAAAGCAACAGAGCAAGTTTAAAGTTCTTTCTGTCCTGGTGTCGCCCGTCTGAAGTTTGAAAACAATAAAACTATCCAGTGATCAATTCACTTGTGTTTTTTTTATACAGCACTAAAATTGCATCCCTGTTTCTATTAAGTTGCTCAGAACTGACTCCTTTTTAAAGTTCTTTCTGTCCTGGCTTCGCCCGTCTGAAGCTTGAAAACAATAAAACTATCCAGTGATCAATTGACTTGTTTTTTTTATGCAGCACTAAAATTGCATCCCTGTTCTATTAGTCGCTCAGAACTGACTCCCCTCTTTCTTTCTTTGGTTTCATTGCGTCTATGAGCAAATCCGTATATGCTTCTAGTCTAGAGCAAGTTAATATTCTCTGCAGTTTACACTTACAGTTCCTGCTTTACAGTTGCAATTTTTTTTTTTTCTTTTTGCGAGAAAATTCAATTGCTAATTAGGTCTAGTACATACCAAGATTCATGTTTTAAGTTTCACAATTTCTTCAGAGTCAGCTTAACAATTTAATTTAGTACATACTACGTCTGGGGCAAAACGGACAAGGAATGAACAACACCTCAACGTCGTTTTAATAAATCAACCGACTTTTTTTACATATTGAACCTCAAAGTTTATATAAATATATGCATAAAACCTTTTACAAAGTTTTAAAAAAATTAAGAACTAAGTGTTCACATAACATTTGAATAAAATATGTTCTTAGCAGTGGAACTATTGTCGCCTGGTACGTTGCCAAAAAGAGGACTTGGTGTTGCCATAGATCAACAAAGACCTATTCATCTAAATGCCTAAATCTGACTAAATGTATAATAAATTACTGCAGAATACACAAAAAAATATATATACATTAATGTTCTAGATAACCAGGACTCTGCGAGATGCAGACACTTGAAATATGCTAAACACTAGTTCGGACTACATAAGTTTATCACGAAATGAAACAAACAATATGTTCATCACCAAGTATAGGTATGTGAAGGACTTTGGAAATGAGAAAAGACACTTTTAGAAAGTTTTCTTGCAACTAAGAGATTGTCCAGGCATATATCAGAAGCAAATCCAGGAAGAATGAAAATCACAACCTTTTATATATCTTCATATTCAATGACGGACAGCACTAACTTCCATCATTTATTCTTTTCTCAATTTTGTACCTTGGCAGAAATTTATCTGCATCATGGCAAAGAGCATAGCATTTGATCCGCAATACGCACCAGGAACAACTTTGCCAAGGCTGCAAATCTGAGGAATCACCGTCTCCTTCTCGTCCTGATTCTCCCTCAACACAAGCTTTGATGCTCTCAACCATCTCGACGATTCCAGCATGCTCATCAACACATTCAAGAACAACTTCATTTAGCTTGTACTAGTTTTAACATTTGACACCGGTTTTTAATTGACCAGTGGTGCATTTTAAAATGATCCGGTAAGCGTCTGATCAATGTACACTAGTCCATCCCACTATACATCAACCAAATGAGTTGGGTTTTAGCCAGATCCTCCATCTTAATCACTGAAGGCTCACAACCATGGAACAATATTCAAATCCGTTTTCATCTGGCATTGCCTTTGACAGGCAATACCATCTCGGTTTCTAGAAGCCCATTCGGTTGAATTATCAGATTTATTTTAGTAATTTACAGGTTTGAAAACACATTATAACATAATTTATCAAACTGCCCTATTTATTAATCACAAAACAGAAAAAACAAACTACAAAGGGTCGGATGCACATATCGTATCAATCAAATCACTCTCTATATCTCATATATTTTTTACTCGTTCTAGTTTGATTAGATAAAATCTAACTTATCCTTTTCACTTACGCGAGGAGATTACTGCATCAGTGAAGTACACTGCACATCATTATATCGAATATTTACTTTACATTCACTTGTATTTTTTTATGTGGCATGTACAGAAAGTCAAGTGTGAAATAGTTTGTTGGTAATACAAACAATTGGTTCAAGCAACTAGCATAAGGTTTATTCAGACCAGTTACGTACTATTAGTGCATGTCAAGAGGCACTACTGATTCTGAGGTTTCTAAAACCACTCAATTAAACTGTGGGAGAAACTAATATATTATGGTTAAAATTGGGTAACTGTGAGATGATGTATGCATAAGACACTGAATGTAGAAAATCTAAGAGTCAAGTTGTTTTACTTTCTTCTCTGGTTGCGGTTCGGATAATTGTTCTACGAGTTTCTTTGTTTTCCCAGCGCTTTGCCAGAAACAAAATTGTAGAATTCAAGAAACTATGTCCCCTTCCTATGTAACAAAGTTAAACCATATTATTTTGCCTAGACAAATACCCTATTGATTGGCTACTAGCCTAGGTTCCGTAAAGTATTACTGAATCTTAGAACCAGCATCAAAACAATGCATATATAAAGAATGACTGAATCTTGGAGATTCAGTATCTGTACTTTCAAGACAATTGCAATGGCTTCTTTGAATCGTCATCTTTATCTCCTAACTTTGCCTCTTCTGCTGGCCGGTATTTTCTTGCTGCTTACTCCAGTCACTTGTGGTATTCTCTCCCCCCTCTCTGTATTCATGTCTTGCACATTATGTTAGCAATATAATTACACTTCTTAATATGCAGATGAGAAAGAATGTCTTCTCAAAGGCATTAACAGTTTCAGGCAGTCTCAAAACCTATCTATGTTGACAAGCAACCAGAAAGCATCATGCTTCGCCAAGCAAATAGCCAAACAACTAGAAGGACAGCCTTGTTCTCATGTAACTGACCCAAACACTGTCCCGGGAGTTCCAGAAATTCTTCGAAAATGCAAAGTCAAAGTCAATTACACAACGGACGGACTGATGTTGTCAGTTTGTGTTGCAAACAGGGTTCCCAATCTAGTACTTAATAACTTTACTAAAACATTTTATACCATGTATCTAAAGAGTTCTAACTTCACTGGAGCTGGCATTGGTACTGAAGATGACTGGACTGTTATAGTATTGAGCACAAGTACACCTGCTGGAAGTTTCTCAAGTTTTGCTTGTAGAGTTTCTTGGAGCTTCTACTACTTGATTTTAGTTTTGGTTTTGTTTTTACTTAAATGAACTACTAAGGAGCTAAAGCTAATCGTTCCCTGTTTCTCGTTTGTGATTTATGTTGTTAATCCAATTATCCAAATCTCTATTTACAAGCAGTGGCACCTGTATCTATCTTTGTTTTATGGAAAAATTAGTACTCTGTTCTATTACATCAGACGATAAGAAAGAAAAAAGAATTATTGCGATGATTTCTCCTTTAATTATTTGTTAGTAACATTCAATTCCTTATGGCTTCTAATTGTGGAATTATAAATATCTGGCCAGCCTTGGTTCTTCGATGAACTACAGAAAGGGAATGAGATACTAAGTATTAAGAGGACCCTATTGCGTACCCTGAAATTTCCTCTCACAAATTTATATACTCACACAGTCATGCCTCTCCTGAGATTCGGCAAAGTGGATATGCAACAAGGACTGCCTGATAAAGAAAGGCTGATAGTTTTGAGAATTCGGGACGTGTCAATAAATCAAGCATATCAACAGATAAAAGAAGCTGTCAAAAAAGTTTAGTTCTATCATACCATGTCAATGAAATAGTTAAAAATATTAACTAGAGGATATAAACGAATTCTTACATAAATGCATAACGTATTGTGCTTTTATGTAAAATCTAGCAAGAATGTCTCTGAGTGTAAGGTACTAATTCTTGCATGAAGTTCTGTGTGTATAGTACTTTAGCAAAAAAAACAGTTTCTCTCTATATTTATATATTTGTGACTGTATCTCGCTGTCTGTGTATGTGTTTGTGCGTGTGTGTGGTGTGTCTTTTTAAGGGTTCAAATGACATACCTTAGCTTTTATCCAGACATGTTCTGGCATGCAACAACGAATGTCAAAAGCAATCAGGTTCCATATATGACTGCAGGCACAATTTCTCAATTATGAATAGTACAATTTTTGTCCTCTCCAAGAAAAAAAAAATCAGTGTGTAGGAACAATTGTTTGTCATGGCCATCTTGAAAAGTATCGAAACTCATCTTCAGTTACGTAGATACTTGAGCATCCACAATCACTACATTTTCCATAATGCAGATTCCAAAGATACGGGTTCCATCTGCAGAACAAGAAACCAAGAAGTTTAAGTGCCCATGGAAGCCCTCCACAGTGCTGGACAACAGATTATGATTAGTCAACGAAGTTTTCTTTCAGATGATTTGTCAAGCGACAACCATATGCAGCTTCTGAGCTTCAAGAAACCTTCAGCATCCACCCGAAACTAGTAATCTTACTTCCCAGATAAAATACTTCTGTGCTATCCAATTGATTAACATCTTCTACATCATCCAGAATTAAACGCTCTGTTAAAACATATGAAATTTTTATCAACACTTGTACCATCCTCAAGCTAGTACATATTTTTCTTTTCCCTAGCTTCTGTAAAGTAACCTTGCCATTTTCTCTAATATATGCACTCAAAGTTTGCTCTTTCATGCATGTGAAAGGCCAGTTTAAACTACAGACAAACTTTGCAATGGTTGAGTTTCCAATCCCTTTGATGCCACAAATTACTAGTATCTGAACATTTGCCAACTCATATTTTAACCTAAGATTGATACTTTTGACTCTAGAACGCACCCCTGTAATGTAAGGAAGTTGTCGACGTTCAGGACTGTGCAACTACTTTACTACACTCTACTTCGACAATTTTCTTAACTAACATAGATTTATACCAACACCAAGCAATCAAATAGATGACACGCAATAGGATTATGCGCATTTACAGTACATAATTTTTGACAACTTACTATGATTATATAAAATATGTAGAAAAGAGAAAAAGTTACCTATCAACTTGATTTTACACGATCATCCCTTTCCAAATCAGGAACTTGTGTTATTGCAGCCCTCCAGCCACTTGTCTTGATCATTCAATCATTTTTTGTTTTGCTTGAGGATCTATACACCTTATATTTCTACGCATAAACTTCACAAGTCTTATTCGGGATTCCATTTGCTTCCTATGACGGAAGATATCAATAATCGAAAACAAAACTACATTTCAAGATCTCTTCTTGCATTCAAGCATCATTACTACTTTATACAGCCGTAAACGAACAGAGCTGTTCGTAAGCAAGCTCGAGCTCGGCTCGATAAGGGCTCGGTTCGTTAAGAACTCTCAAGCTCGAAAATGTGTGCGTTAAGCTTAACGAGCTCGAGCCGAGCTTTAGCATGTGCGGCTCGAGATCGGCTCGAATTCGTTCGGCTCGAACTCGGCTCGTTAAAACTCGAAAAAAACATAAATATATCCTGATTTTTAATAATATTCCTAACATTTTAAGTTTAAAATTACGACCAAATATTTAATACACGAATCATATGAATTATTTAAGGAAAATAGATTAAAATTTGAGTTTCGGTTGTTTCGAAATTGATAATAAATTGATCCAAGTGGGTTTCAACTGATTTTTTTTTAAAATTAAATGTTACTGTTCACTAGCTATTTGTTAAGGGTTCGAGTTCGGCTCGACTCGTTTTTGTTCGATAGAAGTTCGAGCTCGTCGGTTCGTTAACGAGCTCGAACACAATTTTTGTGTGACAAGAAAGCTCGGCTCGGCTTGGCTTGGTTGGTTGAGAAAAAAAAATTAAGCTCGGCTCGGCTCGGTTCATTTAAAGTATGATCCAAGCACCATCCGAGAGATGCATATGTACAAGAGCATTCATTTGGATAATGATAGTATATTACATGCTAGTATTTTATGTCCCCATACTTTTAGTTTTTTATCATTCAAATCAAAACTATGAGAAGCATATAGTTTTATCAAATCAAAACAACGAGAAGCTTATATTTATAGTTTATTTTGTCAGCTATTTTTTTTTTTTTTTTTTCTGTAAAATGAAGGCTTCTGATTAACTCGAGTTTTGTAGAAGTGGCACTTCTATGATTTCAACTTAACCCCCCAAAATTCCACCATCTCATTCAATTGTAAACAAACATCAGGTCCAAAAAACAATTTTACATGCACAAAACAAGAAAAGGAGATGCGGGGTCTGGAAGACGAGTGAAGTTTATGCAGCAATTAGCTTAATAACATACCCAAACCAACGGACTTACTGTGGGGAAGAAACTTTGGCGGTGGAAATGAAGACAAGGAGATACGGGGTCAGGAAGATGAGTGACGTTTATTAAGATTTAATAAAGAATTTGGGTGGGAAAAACTTTGCTTATAGTTTTAACTTGTGTTCTAGAATTGCTTCTAGGTTAGGACTCTTGGTAGTTCTGTGGACAAGGGGTTTTAGAATTGCCTAGACCTAAAAGAATCAATAGCTTTCTGAAGCAAAGTTGATTCCTTGACATGGCCATTAAAGAATTGAACATATATGCAATTCTTATTGAACAAGCATGAGAAGTGCAAACTGCCGCAAATGCCTTCTTTATTTTTCTAGCAGGACTGGTGGAAAGAGACTTACCTACTTGTATATAGACCATCAAGTGAGATAGATGTAAACTTACCCTATGTAACACTCATATAAGCATCACTGGAATTTACTTGTGATTTCACCTTTGGAGTGGGATAAAACATTGTAAAAGCACAAGAAATTAAATCCAAAATCTCGATCTAAACTGATTAACAAATAAATAATCTGATTTAATACCATTCATTATATGTCATATGGATTCATAACATCCATGAAAACCGTATGTCAATTTTCTCTTCTGGTATATCTTCAACGATAAATACCTCTCAAAAGGTATTCAAATGTTACAAGAACGTATTACATAACAAGTCCATGTCATCTATAAAACTCAGGGAAGCGATACCCAGTCATGACTAACTTGTCAGCAAACATTTTGCCAGTCTTAGGCATGACATGCCAATGCAGCGTCAAGTTGAAATCTCTACCACGGAGGTTGCTTCCCTACAAATTACATGACAAGCTAAAAAAGTTAAAACCATAATTCCTTATGGTGGATTACAAGCACATCCCTATTTTGTAGGTCAGAGATGGATTTGGGATCATTAGTTACATTTTGCATCAGACTTACTTGATCAATGAAACGGTACTTGTTTGCAGTACGAACCCAGAATTCCGCATTCTCCTTTTTAGGTATTATAAAGTCCCACAAAGATACCTGTTGCATTCTTTCATGAGATACCAATAATACAACTACAATAAATTCTATATCTGAATTGATAGAAATGAAGAACCACATGAGAAATTTTATTGAAGACCAATATCTAAACTTAGTTATTAGTTCCCTTGATGTTAAGGGCCTCAACTATAGTGTATAGGTGCTATGTGACTCTTCAAAGTCAAGAATTCTAATCCATCCTTAACAAATCATTATATCAGCCATGGCGGAGTTCCCATTGGTTTAATAATATTTTTTTTTCAAATTTTCT
The DNA here is from genome assembly GCA_003724115.2 of Anethum foeniculum. NCBI lineage: Eukaryota > Viridiplantae > Streptophyta > Magnoliopsida > Apiales > Apiaceae > Anethum > Anethum foeniculum. The sequence continues at coordinate 19,020 of PHNY01107065.1, read as the reverse complement.
AATGTTCCAATCTACAATTTCAAATAGCTTGTAATTTAAAAGAAGGCAGCCACCTAGAAAATGCCAATGCATCTTAAGGAGGCATTGTATCTTAAGAAATATTGCAGCACAAATACATACAATTAAATACTAGGGAATGCATAATTAATAAGCAGAACATGCTGAATGATAAAAGAAAAGGGGATCCAGATAAATTTAACCTGATTCAAAGAATTTTTGGGAGTTTCATACTCTGCTGCCAAGAATACAAAAACCTGCAGATCATCATTAATAACACATTTAGTCAATTACCAAATGTTTCCTAACCAAAGGATTGTTTGCAGATAGTGCGCTGGCTAACAACTCTCCCAGTTTCCCCACAAAGTAATTGCAAGTGATTGTCATACAATATTCTATTCCAATCGTCCATCCATTACTTCATGAGGATTCAATTTTAAAGTAATGATGAATCCTTACTCGTTATTGCTAGGGATTATGTCTTCCTATTAGATTTTTTCAACTATTTTTCTTTCAACTAAAGCACGAAATTTATATTAAAAACAAATAAATTTGTGGTTAATAACATTGAAGAAACCTGTAGCCCTCGACACAGATTGAACAAAATATTGACTATATCAAACAAGACAATGTTGCAGAGCTCTGGAACAGGATTAACAATCATCCACACGAATAAATATCTGCGAATTGTCAAACCTGTTTTGTATTCCACGTGAACAGTGACTGTAAGTTGGCTGATATATTGAATGTCATGCTGACCTGCATAGAATGAACGAACTTGAAGTCAAATCTAGACTATAATTTTTTTTATACAGCAACTATATAATTTAATTTTAAGTCTAATAGTGACGAGGGCAGAGTTGGGAGAGATGCAAATCATACAGAAAAACCTAATAATACTAACAGTGTCTCCATGCTAAGCATCAACCTATAGTCCACATTATTACACATTTTTTGGTCTGACTACATTGAGGGCTATGTTACCCAGACTTGTGTATTGGAGTCACACAAGTGTACAAATCCAAATGTCAGAATCTCAATTTCAAAAATATTAGGATACCTGGATACAGATCCAAAATAGAACATGAGGCTCGTGTAAGAAGAGAATTTAACATGTCCTTAATTTTAAAAATTTTCTCTACCTTCTAAAATCTAATGTTTAATATCAATAAATCAGATGAACTTAGTTATCAATTAAACCTCCCTCCGTCCCACAATTTTGGTCTTACTTTGACTTTCAAAAATAAACAATTAAATTTTTTTATTAAAAAACCTACTAATTTACAAATTGCTTTTTAAAACAGATTTACCAAAGTTTGTTATGAATTGTTTTTTAAAAAAGTTAATAATAATGATATAATATATTTATTTATTGGTCAAAGTTGATCAATTTAAACTTTGAGAAGTCAAATGAGCTTAAAATTATAGAACGAGAGTATTTATTATATAAAATAAGAAGTAATAATTAATAAGACACATTAGATTTCAATAGTAGACTACAAGAGAGTCAAGTGTCCATTCAAACCAAACACACCTATGTCTGGTACGAGTACGATGGCACTGAAGAGTCCATTTACAAAGATCGGGAGTTGAATTTTCTGGATATACAAGTACATATACATCAAGAAAATTGTTTCGAGTTAGTCCTCATATAGGACAAAGGAAACAAGAAAATATAAGTATGGGTGGATTAATCGCAAAAACCCAGACTAAAATGATCCAATTGCTAAGGTGATCCAAGCACAGAAGAAACACTACCCTAGGATCTCATAATCGCACAAGAGATGAATTTGCATGAATTACAACCAAAACAGAAACAAGCCTCAATTCAATAATCAATCAAAGTCTTCCGATGATAAAAAATTGCATCTCCCTATAGTAAAACCTAAAACTTAACTAAAATTCTTTTATTACTATGCAACCATAATCTTAATAAACTCTATAGAGTACAATTAACTTTATTTCTAAATAATCACATGAAATATTACAAATAAATATTTGAATTCCATACTGCGCATCACAATCTCTATAACGAAGACCACGAAATTTTTAACGTACACACACAATAATGGCTGCATGTACATACAGTGTTTCACGTGACACACTACTAATTTTTTTCTTTTTTCAATTAGATTTATAGATCAATATTGTAGTGTCCGCGTAATTAACATTACAAACCACAAATCATTCTTACTTCCTACTTTCCTACCTTCCTTGCCTCCTGGCTTCTTCAATTTTGTTCTTTAATTTTTATTTTAGACTTTAAATCCTCTAAATACTCCACATTTTCATCCTCCAAATTTTCGATATTTATTACTAGGTTTCTCGAATGCTGCAACTTGATGAAGAAAATATAAAGGCTGCAAGGTGTTTATGTAAAATTTCACAGAGTTATAGCTGATTATACTTTGGTAATGCTAATTGTGCGTTAATTTGCACGTAAACATCTCTCTTTGCTTTTATATTGAGTATTAAGTAAACATAATGAAAAGATGGAATATGCAGGACATCTCAAGTTTCTATACCAAGAAAATGACCAAAAAAATTATTCTCAAGGTCATGCAAGTGAAGGAACAAAGTTATCCAGAAATAATCTCCGTCCGCCACCTCAAGTCACTACTTTTATGGTTAAATATGATGTTGAGGTTCCAAATATGGAGGTAAATAATCCTGTCCCAATAAGAAGGATGTACAGAGGTAAGAGACCCGAGGAAACATATTTTCAGGTGAAGTTTTTTTAAGTGTCATTGATCTTCATCGCGATCAATTTGCAAGAACTTACTGTCCCATGGTAAGTACGGAATTACTAATGTGCATGTCTTGCTTAAATCCTGCTAATTGATTTTCTACCTTTGACAAAAATAAATCAACACAACTTCCTACATTCAATCCGAACGAATTTTCAAGTACTGAATTGCTATTCTTGGAGCCATCAAAAATTTCATTGTTTCTGACTTCTGTTAGAGAAGAGAGGTTTTGGAATTAAAAAAAACCTTAATGAGCTATTGTAGATGGTGTTTTGTCCCGGAAAGTGTTAAAAGGGTGTTCTCTGGAATAACACGAGCGAAACCTAAATTACGTAACGGCATGGGATATCAAATATTTTATGAGTGCACAATTACTTAACAGAGAGAGATTTGTTTTGGAATGTTAAGATGAATGATACCGTAGATTGGTTCTTCTACAAAAACATGAAAATGAAACAATGTATTAAGTATTTACTACATTTTCATTGTAATATAAATCAATTTTATTAGTGTATTAATACTGAATTAGCAATCCTCAAATATAAACTTGACTGTAGATGGAAAATGACAAGAATAAATAATAATAACCTCATCATCACCATCTGGTTTCTTCTGGAAGCGATTGAAATTGAAAACCTACAAAAGCCATGAATTAAAAATGAAGAAACAAAAAATTAGGGTTGAAATGAAAAGGGGAAACAGTAATAAAAGTACCTGAACACGAGCAGAGGGAGTAGGGGAATTAAGAGTGTCGGAAAAAGAAGCGAGAGCACACATAAAAGCAAGAATCGTAACACCAAATGTTAGTAAAGCATTGGCTCTGTACCCGATTGAATGCATCCCTCTTTCCTGTTAATTTTTTGGCTCAACCGTCCGTAGACTAGAGTTCGACTTGCTAATAACTATCGATTCTTTTGTTTTCCTCGCAAAATATCAGTGTTCTCAATGGTACAACTACTCCAGGTATATAAATTCCATCCAAGTTTTATCGGTTCGGGTAAACAATCCCATTTTTCCGATTATTTTAGGATTTTGAATTATATAGAAAAAAATCTATACTTACTTATATATATCTATAATAATAATAATAATAATAATAATAATAATAATAATAATAATAATAATATATACACTAATTTATAATAACCGGAATATGGTCTAATTTTGTTCAACCTCCATTTTGGTTATCCCCTCTCACAACCGTCGGATCTTCTTAATCAGATGATCAAAATCGTTAGATCAAAATATTAAAATAATGCATTAAGCAAGCTCCCAGGTTCGAATCCTTCCAACAATAAACATTTATATTAATATTATTAATAAAAATAAAACTAAGTTCACAGGATACTCCCAGGTTCGAATCCTTTCAACAACAAACATTTATATTATTATTTATAAAAATACAAATAAATTCTCAAGTTCGGATCTCCAACAACAATCTTATACAAATATTAAAATAGTGCACTACCCAAACTTCTAGATTCGAAACCTTTTAACAAACAGTCATATTATTATTTGCAAAGATACAAATAACTTCCCAACTTCGAATCACAACAATAACAATTATTTATATTATTATTTATAAAGTTATAAATAAAGTGAATGGTTCAAATATGTCAATCACATGCTATTTTATATAC
>PHNY01107065.1:287-14624 GCA_003724115.2 Anethum foeniculum | reverse complement strand
AATCATAATTATATAACTATTACTTTAGTATTTAATTATTTATAAATTTTCATTAAAATTATACATAATATAAATTAAAATATTAAGAGGAACCCGTGCATCGCACGGGGTGCAAGCTAGTCAACTATAATAATCGGAATAGGTATAATTTGGTTCAACCTCCATTTTGGTTATCCCCTTTCATAATCGTTGGATCTTCTTAATCAAATGATCTAAACCGTTAGATTTAAATATTTTAATAATAAACTACCCATGTTCTCGGGTTCGAACCCCTCCAACAACACATATTTATATTATTATTTATAAATATACAAATAAGTTTCCAGGTTCGAATCCCACAACAACAAGCATTATCTAAATATTAAATAATGCATTACCCAAACTCTCAAACATTATCTCAAATATTAAAATAATGCATTACCCAAACTCTCACGTTCGAATCACTCCAATAACAAAGACTTATATTATTATTTACAAATATACAACTTATATTATTATTTATAAAGTTATGAATAAAGTTAATACTTCAAATATGTCAATCATATACTATTTGATCCTATCTTGAAATTATATAAATTATGATTATATAATTATTTACATTAAATTGTCATTAAAATTATATATAATATATAGATGAAAATATATAAATATTCAAGAAACACGTGCATCACACGGGGTGTAAGCTAGTAAACTATAATAATGGAAATAGGGTATATTTTGGTTCAACCTCTTAGTTTGAGTTTGGTTATCCCGTACTTTATTTATATTTTATTAAAAAATTACATAATAAATAAATAATTAATATAAAAGCAGCACATACACAATAGATACACAAAACCTGCTCAAATGCGCTCCCATACAAACAAGTTTCTTCCCCGGCTTTTCGTCACAAATGTGCACAACCTCCCACCTCCTCAAGTTCAGTCTCCATGCTGCTCCGCATTATCTCTCGAAGCAACGCACACTATAGGTAACGCCCCCATCTCCTTTATTCTCGCCCCGTATTTGTTCAATTCAAATTTTATGCATCTTTATATTACAATTAAAACATTCTTCTTATGTGTTTTATTATCCTTCGAAATGATTTCTTGTGTTTTGTTGTCATTCGGTACTTAAATAATGACACTCATGTTTTGTTTTTATTATTTGATGGATTTTAAGTAAGGTTTTTTAGTAATTCTGTAAGTGTTTGATAAAAAAAATTTAAGAAATGTTTGTGAACCATGGGTTACAATTGTAAAAAGAATTTGGTCTCACTACAAGTCTCAACTGAAGTTATATAGCTCCTACAAAATTAACAGTTTTGAGATAATTTTTAATGGTAATCAAAGCTTAAATAAAGTGATAATATCAAAATGTAAAATTTTATGTAAAAGACTGTTAAAGGTATATAGGGTTAAATCTCAAAGTGGTCACCGAAGTGAAGACCATAACTTTATTGAGAGTAATGATAGCCTCGTTAGTCAACATGGTTGACTTGACGGAAACAAGTTAACCTTTACGGAAGTAACAACTGGGAAAACCATGCAACACCGTGGATGGTTCCTTGAGTCTGGCAGTACTTCAATCTTTAATGAAATAAGTTTCCTTGTTTTAAACTCAATATCCTTGTTTCTAATTTTCTAAAATTAGTCACAAATTTTGCTAAACAGAATCATTATAAAACAAATATTCTTTTACATTATTAAAATGTTCAAATTTTATATTCATTGAAAAACTTTGTTTTCTAAATATAAATATTTCTTTTTAAATTTATAGAATATATAAATTAAAATTTTATATTAGTAAAATCAGAAGTACATATTTTAATTTAAAATTAAAATTAAATTGAAAACTGAAACTCAAACGATAAATTAAAGTCAGAAAACAAAGATAGTCTATGCTAAAGAAAAAATGAGCATTCTGGAAATCAAAAATTATATATACAAAGAATCTAGAAGCTATAAACACACGACAAAGATGTATTATCCCCGATTGAGTTCTAGTTTGGTTTAAAAAAAATTCCTGCAGCATTGTCGACGGAAACAATGAGGTCATTCATGAGTTCTTGGCTGGCAATTTGATCCATCTGAGATTTTCTAAAAGATAAAGGAGTTGGAAATCATTTGGATAATTAAAAGTTCTATAGATACAAGCAGCCAATATCGAAATCTGTTTCATATGATGGATGTTGATGGCTCACGTTGGGAAGCTAGCATTCATATACGAGCTGCTCACTGTGACTTTGGTTCTAGAATAGTAATCGGTAAGAATCTGACAATATGCCAGGGACCCAGGATTATCATTATTTGTTTATAGGTGTTGCATCATAGCTCATTGACAAGAGTATCATAATCAGGGATAATATGAACTTCCTTCATTTACTATCTGGCTAAAGATCTAGAAAAGAAGTTTTATTATCTTCTTCTCTGTGTTCAAAACTTAAAATTGATTTTTTATTTGTATTTTTTATTTTGGGTTTATACTTTTCAAAATTGAGGGAGTTATTGAATATACGTGGGTGCATTTATGGGTTAGTGCAGTAGCTTATTTGGACTCCACGTAACATTTCAGGTGTTACAAGTCTATCCAGCTGTAAATGATTTAGATAACAAAATAATTTCCGTCAAGTCAACGAACCATGACTAACAGTCAACTAGCTTGACTAACGGTGTTGTCATTACTCTCAACTAGAGTGGTGCAAATGAGACCCCGATAATTAGAGTGAGTTTTTTGATATGTGGCCTTCAGTTTAGTGACCAATTTGAGATTTAACCCAAGGTATATATAATAACCTTGACTGCTTCCAGAAAAAATTTGTTGTAAAGTTTCATTGTTTCCTTTACTTTGAAATGAGCACTTTTAGCGTCATCATTCACTGATGTAGTAGAACTACTTAACCTTCTTGAGTTCTCAGAAAATTGATTGTTGCTACTTCCTAAGTTCGTACGTTGGGAGACATAAGCAGCTGATAATATTGAATCTCTGTCAAAATAATCATTTGTACCAAATTTGATCTAAAATAATTATTTGTAACAAGTTCAGATTTCATAACATGATCAGAAGTACTTCTCCTAGGCCCATAATAAGGTCTTTAGATTCTGTGGCCAAACTCATATATATTTGTCATTATGTAATTGGCCTCTCCAATAAATATTTACGTTATCTATATAGATATTATAATCTTCTACTTCTCTGAATTCATAAATGTACAGGAAATGGCTACTGATGTTAGTGGTGTTAGAGCTCAAGTACAACATGATGATGTAAAGCCATGTTGGAAAGTTAGTCCACAAATTCGGGTGATGATATCTGAGCGTAAAAAGTTTATCTTAATTCTATGTAACTCCTAAACTTTGTAAAAATAGGCATGAAGACTTTAGACTCATTGAGGTTCAAAAAATAAAACAATATTTTCTACACCTTTCAAAAGCTTCTACTTGGTGGCTTCTCTCTGCTCTAGCTTGTTGTGTCATTTTTTTTTCACTCTCTTTCATTTATAAAGGTGCAATGTGTTTGTATCGTCATTTAATTTCCTAACCAACTTCCACAAATTATGTTTCCTTTTTTCTCTGATCACTCTAATTTGTATTCCTTCCATATAGTTCAAGATTTTTTTAAATTCAAATTTTATTCCACTAAAATAAATGGGATATTAGGATTTACATATTCAAAATATTAAATAAATATATGGGATATTGTAAAAGTGAAAATAGGAGGTTTTAGTTCCATAATTAATATATTATTATAGATACATATATGAGTGAAATTTGGTACGATAATCGGAAATAAAATTAAAAATAACATTTAATTTTAACATTGAATAAGGTGGTTCCTTTTCTACTAATAAATAAAATTATGATGCGAGAAACGTAAATAAAATCAAAACTGTTTGCATAAAACAAAATGATGTAGAGTGTACTTTTGTCTGCTCTCGATGGGTTTTAACGAGCCTGTTCGTGGGTTAGCTTTTCATACGTTAAAGATGATATTATCTAAATTTCTGGGAGTACTTTGCTTGCTACACTTTTATAATGAAAGAAACTCTGTACCTCCAGATTGTATTCTTGATTCTATTACCGGAAAATTTTTCACTCTGAAAAAACAAAATGGTGATTATTAATCTTTTAGCCAGATAATTTTAAGAAATACTAATATCATTTGGGTTGTTAAAAATATTTTAAATTATGATTGATTAAATATTGATGTGATAGGTTTGGAAACTAGAGGGATAAATTTAATTAAAAAAAATTTAATTCACAAACCTAAAGTAATTATGCCGAAATACGTGTTTTCACTTTCTTAAAATATAATTGTTTAGAAATTAGCAATTGAATATAAATGTACTTATTGGAAAATCATTTCTTAAGGTTTTGTTTCAAAACTTTTTCAAGATATAAGGTCAAACTATACTATAAATATTTTGTACTCATTTTAAAATTTATTTATTCGTAATATTAAATTTTAGTTTAACTCTAATTATTTGTTTTTATTAAATAAAATTTAATGTAGCCAAAATATCCCAGAGGTATTTTATCTTATTTTTTTAAATTTGTTTTGGATAATATAATAATTCGAGAACTGATTTAAACTAAGAATTAGTAACTAATATTAAATACAATAAAGTACCCTCTACCATCATATTTATATTATAGGGTAAATGTATAGTGCTAAAAATAAAAGAAATCAACAAGATTTGTACTAAACCTTTATCAAATATATTTTTGAAAATTGTAAATATTGCACAATTTAATATTTTCCCAAATTACGTAACAAAATCATTCATCTTAATTTGGAACTTTCAAAAGTTCATACGCAGATCATTATTTTTCTATGTATGAACTTACGTATTTGCACAATCTATTTTACACATGAATTTTAAAAATCTCATATGCATAAACTTTATAGATCTCATACAAGAAATTAATAAGTAGAACTGTTAAAGTTTATATGCGGAACTTTATAATTTAATATAAATAAGTACATTTCCCAAATGAACTTATGCCCCGTTTGGGAATCTGGATTTCATTTGAAATTCTGGATTTGATCAAATAAGCTGTTAGGGAATTTGGATTTGAATTTCATTTGAAATCCTGAACATTCGAATATTAGTATAAACCTGAGAATTTGAAATGAAAACTCAAATCCTGTCATTTGAAATCCATTATTTGAAATGAAATGCATGTTTCCAAATGCCCTCTTACGTATTTCTACTAAATATTTTACACAAGAATTTTATTTCATCTAGAAACTTTAAATTTCAACGGTTGAAGAGAGCAACATGCTAAGTTTAAGGGATAATTGTGTATAAGGAAATATATATACTGATCCATAGAAGGAGATACATATAAGAAAATTGTCACCGTTAATATTTGATTGATTATAAATTAGTTCAAATATCTTGATATACTTTTTTACCCTTGTAATTGATTTGTATGTATTTTGTATTAATCGTAATTAATTAATTTGAGATTGATTGAACGCAATTAACGATTTTTCAATTATCATTTAAGACTTAATTCCCGATTAAACCAGATCCATAATTGATAAATAGGCGTAAAAATTTATCTTTTGAGTCCTAATCACCCAAAAAATAAGGTGTTACAGTATCTCCAAATTCATCTTTTGATCACCCAAAAAATAAGGCGTTACAACATATTCAACTAGAGAAAATCCTTAACTAAAAAAATTATGTGGCGTGCTATCCTAGATAAAATTATAGAAATTGTGTAAATAAAAAGTACCGTCCAATGGGCCATGCTGAACCTCATGTAGAAAAATTTCACATCAGCTGTTTCCATATTTAAAATTATATATTTTATTTATATCAACTTGAAATAACCATTATAGTCAATTTCATTGAAAAATAATATCTTAGATGTTGAGAAAATTCTACATCTATCATCTATCGTTATTTCTATCATTGTTTTATGTTGCTTACATCCCGTTCAATGCACGGATTCTCGCGAATATATAAATATTTTTATTTATATTATATGTAATTTTAATAAAAATTTAATTGAAAAAATTAAATATTAAAGTAACAATTGTATAATTTTAATTTTAATTTTAATATGTATAATTTGAAGGTAAGATTAAATAGTATATGATTGACTGACTTGTACACTTAACTTTATTTGTAACTTTATAAAATCATATTAATATTTGTCGCTGGTACGATTCTAAAGTGAGAACTTATTTGTATCTTTATAAATAATAATAGAAATGTTTGTTATTGAAGGGATTCAAACCCAGGAGTTTGAGTAGTTCATTATTTTAGTATTTGGATAATGTTTGTTATTGGAGGAATTCGAACCTGGGGTAGTTCATTATTTTAATATTTAGATCCAATGGTCCTGATCACTTTGAATAAAAAGATCTAACCTTCTTAAGTTTGCAGACAATTGATTGTTGCTAATTCCTGAGTTCGTACGTTGGGAGGCATAAGCAGTTGATTATATTGAATCACTGTCAAAATAATCATTTGTACCAAATTTGATCTAAAATAATTACCTGTAACAAGTTCAGATTTCATAACATGATCAGATGTTCTTCTCTTAGGCCCATAATAAGGCCTTTTACATTTAGATATATCATGTAGTCGTTGGGTAAACCTTTTACGCTCAGATATCATCACCCGAATTTGTGGACTAACTTTCCTACATGGCTTTACATCATCATTTTGTACCTGAACTTTAACACCACTAACATCAGTAGCCATTTCCTATACATTTATGAATTCAGAGAAGTAGAAGATTATAATATCTATACATATAACATAAAATATGTATTGGAGCGGCCAATTACATAACGACAAATATATATGAGTTTGGTCAGAGAACAAAGAAAAGAGCACACTATAACCATCTATATGAAATTTATTAAATCACATTTTAATTCTATGTAACTCCTAAACTTTGTAAAAATAGGCATGAAGACTTTAGACTCATTGAGGTTCAAAGAATAAAACAATATTTTCTGCACCTTTCAAAAGCTTCTGCTTGGTGGCTTCTCTCTGCTCTAGCTTGTTGTGTCTTTTTTTTCACCCTCTTTCATTTATAAAGGTGCAATGTGTATGTATCGCCATTTAATTTCCTAACCAACTTCCACAAATTATGTTTCTTTTCTTCTCTGATCACTCTAATTTGTATTCCTTCCATATATTTCAAACTTTTTCGAAATTCAAATTTTATTCCTCTAAAATAAATGGGATATTAGGATTTACATATTCAAAATATTAAATAAATAAATGAGATATTGTGAAAGTGAAAATGGGAGGTTTTAGTTCCATAATTAATATATTATTATAGATACATATAAGAGTGAAATTTGGTAGGATAATCGAAAATAAAATTAAAAATATTATTTAATTTTAACATTGAATAAGGTGGTTCTTTTTCTACTAATAAATAAAATTATGATGCGAGAAACGTAAATAAAATCAAAACTGTTTGCATAAAACAAAATGGTGTGGAATGTACTTTTGTCTGCTCCGGCTGGGTTTTAACGAGCCTGTTTGTGGGTTAGTTTTTCATACGTTAAAGGCGATATTATCTAAATTTCCGGGAGTACTTTGCTTGCTACACTTTTATAATGAAAGAAACTCTGTACCTCCAGATTGTATTCTTGATTCTATTAGTGGAAAATTTTTCACTCTGAAAAAATAAAATAGTGATTATTAATCTTTTAATGAGATAATTTTAAGAAAATACTAATATCATTTGGACTGTTAAACATTTTTTAAATTATGATTGATTAAATATTGATTTGATAGGTTAGGAAACTAGAGGGAAAAATTTAATTTTAAAAAAAATTAATTCACATTCCTAAAGTAATTATGCCGAAATACGTGTTTTGACTTTTTTAAAATATAATTGTTTAGAAATTAGCAATTGAATATAAATGTACCTATTGAAAAATCATTTCTTAAGGTTTTGTTTCAAAACTTTTTCAAGATATAAGGTAAAAGTATACTATAAATATTTTGTACTCATTTTAAAATTTATTTTTTCATAATACTAAATTTTAGTTTAACCCTAATTATTTGTTTTTATTAAATAAAATTTAATGTAGCCTAAATATCCCAGAGGTATTTTATCATATTTTTTTAATTTGTTTTGGATAATATAATAATTCGAGAACCGATTTAAACTAAGAATTAGTAACTAGTATTAAATACAATAAAGTACCCTCTACTATCATATTTATATTATAGGGTAAATGTATAATGCTAAAAATAAAAGAAATCAGCAAGATTTGTATTGAACCTTTATCAAATATATTTTTGAAAATTGTAAATATTGCATAATTTAATATTTTTCAAAATTACGTAACAAAATCATTCATCTTGATTTGTATGAAACTTTTAAAAGTTCATACGAAGAACCTTTTTTTTTCTGTGTATGAACTTACATATTTGCACAATATATTTTACAAATGAATTTTAAAAATCTCATATGCATAAACTTTATAGATATCATACAAGACATTAATAAGTAGAACTTTTGAAGTTCATATGCGGAACTTATCTAATTTAATATAAATAAGTACATTTCCCAAATGAACTTACGTATTTCTATTAAATATTTTACACAAGAATTTAATTTCATTTAGAAACTTTCACATCAGCTGTTTCCATATTTAAAATAATATATTTTATTTATATCATCTTGAAATAACCATTATAGTCAATTTCATTGAAAATACTATCTTAGATGTTGAGAAAATTCTACATCTATCATTTATCGTTATTTCTATCATTGTTTTATATAGCTTACATCCCGTTCAATGCACAGATTTTCGTTAATATATAAATATTTTTATTTATATTATATATAATTTTAATAAAAATTTAATAGAAATAATTAAATATTAAAGTAATAATTGTATAATTTTAATTTTAATTTTAATATGTATAATTTCAAAGTAAGATTAAATATTATATGATTGAGTGATTGTACACTTAACTTTATTTGTAACTTTATAAAATCATATTAATATTTGTTGCTGGTGCGATTCGAAAATGAGAACTTATTTGTATTTTTATAAATAATAATTTTTATGTTTGTTATTGAAGGGATTCAAACCCAGGAGTTTGAGTAGTTCATTATTTTAATATTTGGATAATGTTTGTTATTGGAAGAATTCGAACCCGAGGTAGTTCATTATTTTAATATTTAGATCCAATGGTCCTAATCATTTTGAGTAAGAAGATCTAACGGTCGTGAGAAGGGTTAACCGAAATGGAGGTTGAACTAAATTATACCCTATTCCTGTTACTATAATTTAGTTATTTTAATATTTAGATCCAATGGTCCTAATCATTTTGAGTAAGAAGATCTAACGATCGTGAGAAGGGATAACCAAAATGGAGGTTGAACCAAATTATACCTCATTCCGGTTATTATAGATTAGTATAGATTTTTTTTATAAAAACCATATCTATACTAAACTTTAATAACTGGAATAGGGTATATTTTGGTTCAAACTCTTAGTTTGGTTATCCCCTACTTTATTTTTTTTATTAAAAAACCAAATAATAAATAAATAAATAATATACAAGCAACACATACGCAGTAGATACACAAAACCGGCTCAAATGCACTCCCATACAAACAAGTTTCTTCCCCGGCTTTTGGTCACAAACGTGCACAACCTCCCACCTCCTCAAAATCTTTCTCCATGCTGCTCCGCATTATCTCTCAAAGCAACACACACCATAGGTAACGCCCCCATATCCTTTGTTCTTGCCCCGTATTTGTTCAATTCGAATTTTATGCATCTTTATATTATAACTAAAGCATTCTTCTTATGTCTTTTATTATCCTTCGAATTGATTTCTTGTATTTTGTTGTCGTTGGGTACTTAAATAATGACACACATGTTTTGTTTTTATTATTTGATTGATTTTAAGTAAGGTTTTGAGTAATTCTGTAAGTGTTTGATAAAAAATTTCTAACAAATTTTTGTGAACCATGTGTTACAATTGTAAGAAGAATTTGGTCTCGCTACGAGCCTCAACTGAAGTTATATAGCTCCTGCTAAATCCCTGTAATTCACTATTTAAATATTCATTCAAATTTAAGACCATAACTAGATGAGAAAATAATATGAAAAAAACAAATATAATAACCCACAAAAAATTGTCACTTATTTGTAGGAAAATAAGTGTAAGATGATTTGGAAGTGAAAAAAAAGACTTGCTCTTTTAAATGCGTAACCAGATAGGATAGGGCGTCCAATAGATACCATACACATGTTAGATCTGAATTGATTAATATATAAAAAGACCCTCCTGTAATACTCAATAATTGAAAGTGAAAGGCTCAAATAAATTGTATAAATGTCACCAAATCTATCGAAGCTATAATATTATGTAAGTTTAATTGTATAAATTGTATATATTGACATGATTAGATGGTATAGGCTGTGTAGGTAACAAGTAGAGGTTTTGCATTCGATCAACCGAAAATCAAACGTCTGATAGTTTAATTATGTTTTATTCCCCATGTACGTCCCTGGCTCACATTAAAAATTCATTCACATTGCAAACTTTGAACCTCTCTATTAGCTAGGTTCCCACTTATGATTCTCCTCCCTTACAGATCATTAAGATGTTCTGACTTTCAGATCGTTACTCTAATTATAGAAGTGTAAACACTGGACTGCTGCAATGCTGTTATTTTTTTATTGTGTTATTTCTGAAGTTCTATAGGAATCTGGATGATTTGTAGTGTTATTTTAGTTTGTTTCAATTAAAAATTATGTTTCTCTGTTAGGTCTCATATGTAGTTTATTGTAATCTAGTATAGATTCTATTTCAGTATTCGTTTTGGCCGTGTTATCGGTCAAGGAGACTGTACATGAAGTCAAAATAGTTTACTGCTGCTATGTAATTTTTTTTACTCATTGTAGGACCTAGGACATATGCTTTGTGGATTGTTCTATTATGTTGCTGGTATAAAACTCCCAGTGATATTATACAGAGAAATTCTAGCAAACTAGATTGGTATGAATATCTTACAATGACTTTCAGAAATGTGGTGTTCTGCGGTGTCCTAGCTTTTAATGATTAGGAAAGTTGCAGGACTATTTTCACTATCAATTTTCGTTAACTGGTGATAGAGTTGTTTGAAAGAGTTTCGCTTAGTGTCAAGGTGAAACATTATAGTAAGGCAATTAATGATCTTAATGCTGCTATTGAGGCAGACCCAACTCTTTCTGAAGCATACCAGCACAAATCATCTATCTTTCAACAGTTGTGCAGGTCTAATATTGTAGATTTTATATCTTTTTAATTTGGCTTATTTAGTACTATTTTCTCTATAAATTTATCGTACTTCATTACCCTGCTCTCCTGTTGCCTACACTGTTATCTTCTACCATGCACCATACCACTGATGGAAATAGTAACATGTTGGCATATACATGCAGGTTGTGAAACTCAAGATCTGAATCTGTTTTATTTTCTAACTTCATATCAGCAGATCCATCAACATCCCAGGTTCTAGGTTCATTATCACTATCCTCGGTGGACTTGTTTCCCGCATCTGCCAGAACATGAAGTTCATGATTCATCCGTCTTTATCCAATATCATCTCTTAGGTAAATGATCATTACCAGAAACAAGCTTCTAGAAATAATAAATATTTTTATTTGCTTAAGATAAGAATGTATGACAATTTTGAGTTGCAAAACACCACGACAAGTCTTTGTTGTACGAAATTATGATCTTAAAAAGCAAAAGTAGAGATAAAAAAGGTCTAGGGAAGAAAACCCATAGCAAAAATTGCAAGAAACATGATACTTGGCTGTTGGGAGAAAATGAAATTAAAGAACTAAATCTATGAAATCAGAATGTAAAGAAAAACTTGACTTGATAATAGAAATTTGAGTAGTCTGTTAATGTGGTACCTCCAAAACTTTTCTTTAGCACTTCGGCAGAAAGTGGTAAAATGTCTACCTAGGACTATTCAACTTAGTAGTTCATACATACCTGTAACACAAATTGATTTGCCAAGTCCTTCTAAAGTAATTATATATGTTGGATGAGGATTCTGAAAGTAAGCTTTAAATATTTAGGTGCTGTAGGTTAGTGTATGTTGGTAGTAAAATTATAAGATTAGGTGCTAAAGCTGACTTTTAAACTAAAAATATATAATTTTTTTTTAGTTTGATTTTAAAACCGAAACCACACCACCTCTAACCAAAACCATAATTAGAAAAACCGAACCGCAACAATGGTGTTTGGTTTCTAATTTTAGAAACCGCAACATTTTGGTTACGATTTTTTTTAGATTCAAACCGTGTTACGCTCATCCCTACTCTTATATGTTACTATAATTGGCGATACCATAGCATGCACAAGTGACTCGATACTTAACGTTGTTTTCAGGCATTGTTTGTGGTGGAATATAAGAAGGCTCAAGTTTACTATGATTTGCTATTAAACTTGAAAAGGCCAAAGCTGCATAGCAAGAATCAGTATTTAATCACAAAATAGCCCTTATAAAGGATACAAATACAGTTCAATACTTCACTTCCATCCATTTTGTTTCTGTCACATTCTAAAGGAAATAAACACTTTTCATATCATACTTCAATTGAAATGAACATTTCTTATTTAACATTAGTTAATAACAGGTTGAAGCGAGGGAGTATAAAAAAAGGTTGGGGATAGTTTCAAGTGCGGAAGATACAGAGATTAAGGTATAATATTTTGAATTTGAAACGAAAATATTGTGTATCATTATCTGTTGGAATCTTCTAACTATTTAACAATTTGAATTGTATTGCTGACTAAAAGTTCAGAGTAATACTTTTAGAGAATTTAAGTGTACCATCTTGACTCTTTAAGTTGCGAATATGAATTATAAATTACTTTTTCTAAATCCTTTTATAAGTTTATTTTTTCAGTCAGATTACTTTTTCATATTACTAGTGTTTATTATAATACATGTTGCTAATTTTGGAGATGTGGAGCATCCCATGGGTAGTTAACAATCTAAGTATTACTTTTGAATTTTTATAAATTTGGAAAAATGGTTTATTAACAATCTCCGAGGTACTACTTTTAGATTTTCTTAATTTGAGAAAATAATATTCACTATGAATTAGTGATCTTGGAATGTTCTTTATATAATTTTGAAGCTATATGAAATTATTAAAAACCATAATATGATCAACTAAAAAACTGATTTAGAGTATAAAATTTAAATTTTTAGTAAAATTTATATAGTAAGAGCAAAACTACAGTGAGACTGAACTTATGTGTAAGTGCCATTACCAAGCTCTAGAAGCGCTTCAACTCCCAACCTCCCTCGTGCAACCACTTTTGACCCAACAATCGCTACTAGGGAAAGAATAATACCCAGATTTGCCAAGAATTTTTTCCAATTCAAACTGTCTGCAGCGAGTCTTTTAATATCTTTCACAGCCACATTGTTCTCTTCACAACTCCCAAAGTGAAGTCTTTACTGACTTTTGCAAGATCGTCCTCTCCTCTTCCTGTTTTTTAATCACATACATTTGCAATTTTAGCTTTGTGGTTGGAAAGATCTAATGGATCATATCGCTTGATTAGTCTCTTAAACTGTATGAACGTTGTGGTTGGAGAAAAAAATGCAGCTTTGTGAAAGCCATACTGCCATGTAGAAGTATGACATGTGAAGCTTAGAAAAATAAAATTAAAGAGAGCGAGCAAGAGAGATGATGATGATGATGATGATGATGATGATGATGATGATGATGATGATGATGATGATGATAATAATATCTTTATGCACGACTATTAGTTCTTTATTTAAGTAGCTTTTTGAATATAGATAGAGAAAATAATAGTAAAAAAATTCAGAATATGAACATTTTAAAATTATAGAACACGACTTTTACAGCAAAAAAAAAAAGAATATGCGGACTATTTTCAGTTTGACTTCCAAGCAATACCCATGTTGATTATAGTAATTTTTGAAACTATTTTTTTATAAGACAAATTATCTATTGTCTAAAGAAGAAATCAGTGCATTTATCATTTCCGTTTGTCTATTTCATGCTTTAGTTTAGTTTTCTTATTTGAGTGTTTTTTTTGTCATAATAGAAAAATTGTCTAATCTGGATCATTGTTATGTAATACAAGTTTTATTTACATAAGATGTATATTCTTTTAACAAGGCAATTACTGGATATATAACTTACTTATGCACTTTGGTATATTGGTTGAGTTTCATTTTTCTTCTAAGTATGCTGGAATTGACAATGTATTGATAGAGTTGTACTTGATCCGAATGTGATTGCTTATCCTCACAAGCTTTGTATAGAGCATGAAAATCTTGAAATGATGATAAACCGGATCCCATATTA
>PHNY01107056.1:27254-39380 GCA_003724115.2 Anethum foeniculum | reverse complement strand
ATAATAATAATAATAATAATAATAATAATAATAATAATAATAATTTAATTATTAATAACCTAACCGATTACCTTTTTTCAGCTGAAATACATTATATTTTTTATTTTTTCTAATCAACCCTATACTTTTCCAATCATGTTATGGACAACTCTATTTTAATAAAATAGAATAATAATATTATAATTATTAATAACCAATCGATTTTCCGTTTCAACTAATACGCAATATCAGTTCAAATAAAATTACATATATAATATTAAAATTTTTAAATCAAATTAATTTAGAAAATTTATATAATATTAAATAAAATTCGTGGATCGCACGGATTTTAAACATCATTTTTATCGAATAAAAAAAACATCATTTTTACCAAATAAAAAACATCATTTTTACTTTTTTTAATTTTCTCTAACAAAGTTCCATGTATTTTATAAAAATAATATGGATAATTATATTTAATGAAATATAATAATATTATAATTATTAGTAACCAACCAATTACCTTTTTAAACTAAAATTCATTATCAATTTAATTAAAATTAAATTAAAAATTTATATGATATTGAAAAAGAAGCCCGTGCATCGCACGGGTTCTAAGCTAGTAATTATAAATATTTAAAGCTTGAAAATATTATTATCAGACATTTCTAAAATCTTACTTAATAACATGGTTATTGGAATTTCAAAAAAAAAAAATTAATATAAACAAAATGATGAACAAAATATATATTCAGGACTCTTTTATAATGTACGAGGGCCAGGGTCAAACTCAAAAATCAGCCTCAATTTTAAATCCGTCCTCTATAAACAAGCCTGGAAAGAGGCTTTTTATAAAAAGTACTTTTTATAAACAAAATATAAACATACAAACTGACATTCAAGATAACATGACAATGCATATAATACCAAAATCAAGAAAAGCTTAAAGAAAATCGAAAATCAGAAGAAGTGAATGCAAATCCCAAGCTAGATAAGATCATCATTTCACAAAATCTAAGATAAAAATTAACAACTTAACGTTAACAACAAATTATACTTATTATTAATTAAAGATAAATTTATATTTATAAATCTCTTAATCCTGACTTGAGGAAATAACGTGAATATGAAAAGAAATTGAAATTTATGAATCCTAAAAGACTAAAAAATTACACAACTCTGAAAAAGAGGTAAAAATATACTAGTATTTTATTTCTTATTTTACATATATGATGATATTTTTAACAGGGAAAACTTGGACCCATAAAAAATTGTGAGACCGACGGTGGTGCACCAATAATTACCAAACAATACTTTACATGATGAATAAACCAAAAAATAGTGTATTTTTTATCTTTAAAAAAAAACGAAAATAATATTTTCAACATTTCATGTTAGTTTAGCGAGTATGGGAAAACAGATAATTAAGGTGGAAGGTTTGTTTGTATCCTAGTTTAATTTGGAAGATGATTGCATGACAGTTCATTTCTCAACTGTATCATTTATTACTTATTTGTTAATATTAAATTCATCGTTAAATTTTAGTAGAATCTTTAGTTGGTAAGTTGCAGCCCGCAGATAGTGAATTATACTAGAATATATATATAATATATATATATATATAGATTCTTGCATTCACAGTTTGTTTATACTAGTACAAGTATAAATACTAACTGCGACCCCTTGACCTCTTCATTTCATTTCTATTATCTCATGTCATGGCAATCTCCAAGAATTTTCCTGCTTCTATTTTTCTTATTATTTCTTTTCTTCTAATTCTGCAATTTGACTACAGCAATCAAATATGGGTAAAGCATATTTGTACTAGTTGCACCTTGGATATTTCATACCCGATTAATTTTTACCTCAGACTAGTCTCTATGAAATGTAGTATAATTTTTATTTGTTTGATTTTGTATAGATGAACACTGAGAGTACCCAATCACCTGTCCCTTCAAGCCCTCTTCCCCCCAAAATAGGTACATATTCTTAATTATATGAGGCTTCTCGGATCATGTTATATACTGTAACTACAACTCCGTTTACTGAATGTGATTCCAATTCCGATATGAATATTTATTATTTTTTAGTGTCTCATTTTTCATACTTATTGGACTCGAATCTTATGATTTAAACTGAATCTGAATGTCATGTTTTGTGTTTTCATATATATGATAAATCATTGGTGCATATGTGAACCAATACAGATTGTGGCGAGAGATGCTCAGAACGATGTAAGTTATCATCTAGGCCGAATCTGTGTCACAGAGCATGTGGAACTTGTTGCGCTCGTTGCAACTGCGTACCTCCAGGAACCGCCGGCAACCAAGATGTGTGCCCTTGTTACGCTAACATGACTACTCATGGTGGCAGAAAGAAGTGCCCTTAATTCTTGTACAGTTGTAAAACACACATATATGCGTATCTCTGTCATGTGTTACTCAGTTACTCCATCCAACTAAATGTGTGCACTACGGAAAGAGACACCATTTCATTTGTTGCTTCTTGTTTATTTTGTCATTCAATAAAAATTAATGATATTGAACAGCTAGTTGTATTTGTTTTCAACCAGGAGCTGATTGTTTTTAACATGCTTGGTTATATGTATATTTGTTTTTAAAGGTGCGACGATGGAGAGAATAAATTGTTAATTCAAGTAGTAAGAATGTTGTCAAAAATAAGTAGTACCAAGAAGAAAAAAGCAGGGTCTTAATAAGTCATAATGTCTTAAAGGATAATATGCACTCTTTGATTGTGTAACTACTTGTAGTAATACCAAGCAGTATATGTGGAGGAATCGTTCCTTGTCTAAAGACTTGCCATTCTTCAAATATACAAATTAATAACTTTCTAGGTTTGAGGAGGCTTACCATTTATACTTGGTATAGATTTCACAGACTTACTTATTCACACATCCAAATAACTTATAATCATCTACTGAATGATACGAGGTCCAATGCTTGCAGAAATTCATCATTTGTTTTATATTTATTTAGAATACTCCAAGTGCTGACTAAAAATACAAGAGAGTCAAATTGCTCCCATATACACCATGAGCCACAACATACAGAAGCTGATGTTGTTTAAATATATTTACCTTTAAACTAAAATTCCTTAACTCGTATTCTTTATTTCTTATTGTTCTCAATCCTCTTTTTCTAAATGGAACTGAAAAGTACACCCCATCTATAAAAATTTCATTTATTATAAACAATTTGCTTCAAAAATTCAATGCTCGTACCTTGAATTTGTAGCAGCTAGGAGAGCAGCTCCAATTCCAGAACCATCTTTAGAATGTTCGATGACTATGTTTTTTGATAGTTCAGATCCTAAAAGCTCATTCACGGCATCTTGAAGGTATTTTCTGTAGTGGGGATAGTGTTCATACAAACCTCCATCCATTGCAACAACTGTCCTTTTCCCGTAAATGACACCCTTTGAATCTTCCTCCATTTTTTGAAGTATCCCAACAATTCCTGCACCAGCCAACCGCCCTCCACGTTTGGCTATGGTATCACAAACCTCCCACACGATTTTCCTTGCGTTTACATTGGAGTCTACCTGATAAAAGGAACCGTGAAGCTGTAAAAAATTTGAAGCCTTGTGAAATAAACTAGAAAACCTTAGAGATGTTCAGAGAATTGTTACTATATCACTATTATGTGCTTCTTAATGAACAACTTGTCATTAGCTGTTATCCTAAACTTTATGATTTCCCTTCTCTTTTACTCGTATTTATGAACTTATGGTATTGTTATAGGAGGAGTATCATTTTTTAAAAACATGCAAATCCCGATAGTCTATATATATATATTAAATATACTGTATATTAATTAGCACATTCCTTCAAATAATCAGGCCTTACTACAAAGAGAGTTGTGCAAAGATATGTAACTAAGATGAAAAGGAGGTTTTCGAAACTAACCCCAACCACATCATATAGAATTGACCCAACAGCTTCTAGATTTTTTGAACTATCCTGCTGCATGGCAGATATATGCGGGGTTCTGCAGGACACAAGTTTTAGAGGATAATTGAGAATATCAAGTAAAAATCAGTTAAACATACTAATAATTGCTGGAAAGCACTTGTAAATTTCTGGACAGCGGAAGCCAATAAGGTGCATATAACTAGTACTATTAGATAAATTGTGCAATCAGTTCAACAGCGGAAAAAGATGCCAGAAACAGTATGCATCTTAGCTAGAAAGTCAAATAGAAGCTTTAAAACTTAAGTGAAAACACAATAGAAACTGGGAAAAGTTTAACTTATCATGTTAAGAGATTCAGAGAACTACCCAAGTATAAAGGGCGTGGAAAGTTTCGCTGATGCATGCTCACCAAATAAATCAGCATCTTCAGCCATATTGACAAGCACTAGTCTTACAATTTCACCAAGGTACATACCAGAAATTGTCTTTTCAAATATCTGTTTTCATGAAATAAAAATAATGTTTTACTTTGTACTGTTAAGCCACTTTAAACAATAATCACTACCAGCATAAAGGTTGCATCTGACCTGCTCACCAGGATTTATACTATCAGCATCCATTTGCCTATCAAACTCGCTTAAAGGAAGACCGTTAGAGAATGCTCCCCATTCCGTATTGACAATCTGAAAAAACAAGTAATACTCATCAACATGCATCTTTTCACAAAACATGATGTCATAACCAATTAGAATTTTTCACAAACCGTTCTTCCTGATATAGACTTTTGTCCCTGGAGTTTAGGGATAGAATCTACTCTTTCTACATAGCAAGCATTTGTTCCGGTTCCTAGGATTACGGCAACCATTACATCATCATCCCAGTATCTTGCTCCAGCTAAAGTTCCAACTGTATCATTAACCTAACTTGATAAAACCACATGCAGTGGATGACCAGTAAATACGCGCCCGACAAATAATTAAAACCACTCTACTAATCTATCTTGTTGAAACAAACATACCAAGGCAGATACCCGCATATCTGTCCCCTGCCTTTGCATGGCTTCATTCAAACAAGACACGACATCTTTTCCTGCCTGTAAAATTGAGAGGTTCTTTCATCTATATTTTTTAATTGTAAAATGAAATATGGTAAACTATTCCAAGTGTTGGTGTGGATCTTTCCAGATAGCAACAGATAATAGAAACACTAACCGTTCCGGATACTGCAAAACCTTTAGTCCACTTGATCAGTATGCCAGAATCAATAGAAGTCTGCTTCACAGGGAACGAAAATGTAAAACCAATTTCCCTTGTCCTTCCATGTGGCAGATGAAACTTTCCACCCTCCTTTTGTGCAAATTTTGCCAGCCCAGAAGCTATGAAATCAAATAATGCCTAAAAGTATGACAACAATTAATCAATATGTACCAATTAACGGACACCAAATAGTTGTCGGGATTATAAATAAAGACCTCAGAGGTACCAAACATCAATTCTTGTGGTATAGAAACTTGGTCGAACTCAGTAGCAACCACCCTCTCTTCCTTTCCTCCCAATTGCACTCTTAGCACTCGAAAATTGGTGCCACCAAGATCCAGTGCATAAAACAACCCTTTCTCATTCCTTAAACACGTAGATTTTATATTACATTAATCTCCAGTCATAATAGTAAATACAAGAATAATGTATACACTAGTATTATCTTGGTCTGATAGCGAGATCACCAGTGATTCACCTTTTCAGTTTACCTTCCTTCGTATACAAAATTGACATAGAAAATATCGTTAAAGTGAAGTTCAAAGCTAATGCTAATATAATTATAGCTATTTCGATATTTTAGCACCAAAAAGCCGTTTTTCTTGCTAAATTAGAATTTATAAAAAGTACTAATCCTAAGATAGTTGTAGCAAGTGTTATATTTAAGTAACAATCCATGTAACCAAGGCATTTTTCTTTCTTTGTAGATGCTAGTTAATGATGTGTTGGAATAGCTATAGCTATTGTCGATTCTATATTTGGAACCAAACATCTATATGATTTAGTTGAACTCAATTTGCAAAAATATAAGAATTGAATCTCTATGTGATCAGCATGTCATATACATGTAACTAGTCCATTTTAATTATCTTGAAATTCAGAACTAATTTGAAAATAAAAGTTGTAAAACTAAACTAGAAAAATCTGCTGAAAAAAAGATCCGTTTATAGCGTAGAGGCAGAGCTCTTCCTAATTCCCTCTAGTCACCGTATCTTCTTTAAAATTCAATGCATTAAAGAAGATGTAGCACATCTGGTAAATACAATCCACGGGATCATGAATTCAAAGTTCAAACCCTTAGTCCTCTGTAATGTACGAACTCTAATACAAGCAACATACTATGTGTAACAAAATAAACAAAAAAGTATTGCCACTAACAAAATGGTTAAACAAATGAATGATCTGCTGTATAAGCAAATATGTAGTGAGTAATATATTGAAAAAAGAAAAGTAATAAGAGATGACATGACATACCCTGTCGGCAAATTGTCAACATAACTGAGTATCATCTGGAGATCGCTGCCGCCTTGGACAGCAAGGCCAGCTCGCATGTCGGCAGCCATGGCATCAGCCACATGGCGCAACACAGGAAGTGGAGTAGCACAGTCTCTCTGTAGGTTTATCAAAATTGGCGCAAAAGATAGGAGGTTAGATCGGACCGCCATCCTTGCACGAGTCATGAATTTACTAGTTGGCTTGTGTGATCGTCCCCGGATTAGATATGATTGGCCGGCTGGTGGAGTCGCCGTCATCGACATTGTTTGGACAAGTTAAGGTGAAAAAAAAAAAGAAACAAGCAAAGTAGATTTGAAACAGAGGAGAACAAGTACAACAACAACAACAACAAAAGTGTTGCACAACATTAATATCATAACGTCCAAGTAAATAATCATTAAGTAGTATTTACATTTACTAGTGTCAGATTATTAATTTAAACATTTCTTTTTATAAATTATTAAACTGGTACTCTATTTATGTAGTAAATGTTACTACTACAGATCAAACAAGGACCCAAGGACAGGTTGGAGGCGGACAAAACGATGTTGACACTTGACGGTTGACATAAACAATGTATCATCCGCATTGATCATGTAGTAGCTACACTACACTTGCTTAATCTTAATCTTCTTTTATTAAGTAAACTAATCTAGTTTATCCCAATCTTTTACATCTGGGGCTCAGGATATGCTTCTTTATATGCTCCACTTACAGTGGCTGCGTTTTTTGGCCGCTTTATTATTTATGTGTTTTCTTCTACTTTTTCCTGTTACTTTGTTAATATCTACATACAAAATAAAATAGGCCCACATGTGAAAAGCAGTTGGTCATTCATCTGTCATCACGGTTCCATTCCCCCCTTTCCCTCTAAATTTATACACATAAAAATCAATAGATTTTCACCTTTGAGGAATACTATTTTTTTTCTGAATTATTCAGATAAAGATATATTAATACAAGAATCTATACTTATAAACTATAATAACTGAAATAAGGTATAATTTGGTTCAACCTCTATTTTGGTTATCCCCTCTCACGACCGTTGGATCTTCTTAATCAAATGATCACAATCATTAGATTAAAATATTAAAATAGTGCACCACCCAAGCTCACAAGTTCGAATCCTTTCAACAACAAACATTTATATTATTATTTATAAAGACATAAATAAGTTTCCAAGTTTGAATTGTTAGATCTAAATACATAATCAGAATCATCTTATGCGATATTATAAAGGTTACACAATAAACTGTAATACGGAAGCGTACCTGATTCCATGACGGTAGATGTGAATACGGATTGTGGGACTTGATCTTCCACAGACTTGATTCGCCTCTAGACGTATCTCACTCGAACTGATGGGAATAGAGGAATAGAGGTTGTGAATAGTCTTGGGACCAAAACCCTATTATCTTCTTTATATAGTAGTCTAATTAGACCCCATTAACTCTAATCAGATTACTATTGGGTATTACACATTACAAAACTCATACCAAATAAGATGTTATTGGACCCTTTATTTTAGACCACTTAATTAGTCCAAATATAGAATAAATGTGACACCCTCCAAATCTGGGGTCTAGATTTGGGGGTCACGAACCAAATATCATAATAAATCAACCTGTACAAACAAATATAATGTGCAACTGACCCCCTTTACCTGCTGACGGATCGAACTCAGGTTATGGTATGAAACAAGATTCTGCAACTCAAACATTATTACAAACTATGATAACGTTATTAGGATACTCCGATAGGAAGTATACTAACAACTCAAATGTCTAATTAAGTTTTACATACTAACTCAGCTTATTTCACAATACACTCTGCAGTTTACACCCGCTCAGGTTTCTCAAAATTTTCCTCTGGAATAGGTATTCGCTCTCTAACAGCCTGAGGGTCCAGCCTTATCTCACGCTCAGTTTACACCCGCTTCTAATTTGACTGACAAATAAAGAATAATAAACAGAAGTGAGTAAAAAACGCTCAGCAAGTATAACAGTGTATAGCTAACAACAATAATAGGAACCAAAAATTGTTGACAAAGAGGATAAAACTTCATATAATTTATTTCTCATTTTCTTTTCCATCTTTCTGGTAAATGTGTGCTTTAAATAAGGAGTTCCGTTAATGGCGATCAACAATAAATTAGACTGGACACTAGAACCGTCATATGTACTGTACCCGCTAATCAGTCGAGATATAGTACGGATCTATGCCCATCCGCATAGAACCATCATATAGGGTACCCAGGCATACATTGGCCTCAAATCATAACGACCAGTCCATCCCTGATCTTCTCATAGCCATCCAGTCCGTAAGGTAAGCATCCCGGAACAATCGGTATGCTTGATATCTGAATCGTTGATATGACCTTTCATTTTTAAAACATGTCATTTTTAAATAAAAAGAAAACAGGTCAAATACCGGTTCAATCCAACCATTCCTAGGTTCGCAGACCACCTCGAACAAAAGGTGTCCGCTTCAGATATCAATAAGTATCACAATAATATCTAGGGGTAAGCATATTTGGCACAATAATGTAAAAGTAAAGCATAGCTGCTAATACGGTAATCTGAGTAAAGCGAGAAAGAAAAGAATATGTATTTACCTACTCTGGAATTAGAATAGGGGAAGAACACTTGCCTGATAGAAGATATACACTCGCTCTACTTTTATACTACAACTCCGGCTCTTAGCGCCTCGGACTACGCGTATCTATAATTAAGATATACCGTTTTAGTCCACTAACATTAATTACGCACTTAATCTGCACATCTATCCCTATCGTCTACCCAACCGTCGACAATAAATAGGGACAGTAGTTATCTATCAAAATCTAGAAAGGCACGAAAACACATAATGCACGTAACACGTAGTCAAATTGTCACATAAGTTCGTTAAATATTTTTAAAATCGAAATCGGATCAATATTCGTCTTTTTATGAAATATCAGCTCAATGAACAACTCACAAAGTATTCATCTCATTCTGATATAAAGGAAATTTAAATTAAAAGTATTTTTAAATCAATCATGGTATTTTTCTCTGTCCAACGAAACTCGTTTCAATCAAATCGGGTCAATACAACTCAGTCTATGAATTATTTAACCCTAAAATAATTTTTAAATAATTAAATCCCTATTTTTAAAATTAATTTGGACTCAGAAATATTTCATAACGAAAGACGGCTCGTTTCCGAAAGAAGTTGGAATTTAAAATAATTTTTATCGAAAACAAGATCATTTTCTATTTCTAGAAATATTTGTTGCATTTAAAACGGATAAGCGGTTCGATTAATATTTAATTAATCAGAATAATTCAATTATTATTTAAAATAATTGAATATTCAAATTAATTAATTATTAATACTATTTTAAATAGTTATTTAAGGAAAAGATTTAATTAAAAAGGATTTTTCAAATTTTTAGAAATTATTAAAAAAATAATTCATTTATTAATTAAATAAATCGATTAATTAAAAATAATTATTCAATTTAAATAATTAATAAAATAAATTTTTCATTTTTGAAAATAATTTAAAACAATTCAGATTTATTTATTAAATTAATTAATTATGTTACATAATTAATCAATTTATTTAAATAAATAAACTGATTTTTGAATATATTTTTAAAACAAATTTCAAAAATAATTTTTAAGAAAATGGACTTGGGGTGTTTAGGATTAAAATTGGGTCAGAAAACGGGTCTGGAACCGGGTTAGTCGAACTCAACCGGGTCCGGTTGAATATTAACTGGAATCTGGAACGAGTCAAGAAACCGGTGACTTTGCCGGAGTCCGGCGAGTCGCGACTTCCCTCACAACCACCCCGTTCATTTTGTTTTTCAGCACGGAAACACCCAGTCCATTGTCGTTAATACAGAGCCACCATCTGCTGCCACAAACAACGGACAAGCCGTCGTCTCCGGCTACCAAACGGACGGGGCCGGCGAGCTTCAACAACTATCGGCGGCGACCACGCAACGCAGCACCCAGAATTCAAAATATTTAACACACAAACAATCCTTATGCTCATACGAATCTAACCCAGCAAACAATAACAGCAAATAAGTATATAAATGACCGGAAAGCTTGGAAACGAGCGGTGGCGGCGCCGGTTTCCGGCCACCCCAAAACTAATACGAAAAATCAATTAAAAATCATGACTAACATCGCAGGAGGCAGATCTATACATCTACGCAATCAGAACTTATGAACGATTAACGAATAAGAAACCTCCAAATCAAGAATTAGCCCGAAAAATCAAATTTAAAAATTTATACCTCTTTCAATGTTTTTGATGCAAGAAATTGGTAGAACAGATCTTGGGCTTCAATTCGGTTACTCACACTTATGATTTGGAGTCTAGAATCACCTTCAAATCCGTGTTTGATTTCAAGAACACTAAGAACGAACCCTAACCCTAATTTCAGAGGATTTTCTGATTTTTGATTTGAATTTTACTGATTCTTATAAAAAATTTATTAATTAAAATCCTATTTATAATTACTTAAAAATACACCTAAATTCAATTTAAGGCCAAAATCTATCAATAATGTAAAATATTTAGCCCAAAAATAATAATTAAGGGGAAATGACTTTTAAAATTTAATTATCAAATAATTACAAAAATTATGTCAAAATTTCCCAAAAATTGTGAATTTTCCAAAAATGCAAAAATATAAATTATTTGAAGGACCGTTTAATTAAAAATTCAAATTTTGTGGGCCTCGGAGTCCCGATAGGGGCCCGATTCGTTAATTTTTCACGAAACAAAATATTTTCTAAATTATCTAGATGTCCCGAAAACAATTACTGTAAATGCCATATTACGCAAAACAAGACCAAATGCTCGATACAATATATTGGCTAATAAAAATGACTTTAAATAACATAATATTAAATATAGATACATTTAACACGCAACAAAATATTCGGAAAAGATCCGGAACCATACCGAATCATAACCAGCACGTAACACATAACAGGTAAAGCCAAAATAGATTGCACAGAGATAAACACATAATTTTTCATTTAATATATAATATAAAATGATCGTAAATTTTTCGGGTTTTACAATAAACATTAAATATAATTGTAATTAATTTGTAAGCTCATAAATTGTAAATTATTAATAAAATAATCTAACAATCTCCCACTTGAGCTACAAATTGTTCTGAATAACAATTACATTTAATAACCTTAAGTGCGCACAAAATTGTTTATTCTTCAGAAACATCTTTCTTAGTCAATCTGGTCCATCTCGTATATGAACATGGAACCAAAGCGACCTTTGTCACATTGTCGTAACTCGATCCTCAATGATCACCATATAAACATATTCAATGACATAGATCAAGTATGGATGTGTAACTGGAAATTACATGCAATGTGATCTCAATCATGCCTATTTCCAATTGATCCTTAATACTTTAGTGAGATCAATCTTTATTCTTTCAATGTCAAAACCACAATTGAAAGATATAACTCATTTAGAGCAATAGAGAGAACAAAATTTAGCTTCGTTCTACAGAAAACTTAATACATAATATATCAGAATAGTGTCAGCATAAAACTGAGTACCGAATACAAGGACAAAACAAAACTCCCACTAAAACTGAATATCCTCCAAAGAGACAACACCAATATGAGCAATATGCCCGAGAAAACTTTAGGTGTA
>PHNY01107056.1:8954-27239 GCA_003724115.2 Anethum foeniculum | reverse complement strand
GACACTATTTGACTATGCAATCTCTCTATAATAACTAGATATTTAATGTCTATATATTTAGACACAAAAAAATAACCGTAAGTAGATTTTCTTATATCTACGTAACCAGCAAGATCAGAATTGGAAAACCTAATGATCTTCAAATTTCCAATTTCTGATAAACAAGCATGTAAATCTTTTTGTTCCTTGCAAGTACCTTATAACCCGTTTAATTACAATACAATGATCCATTCCGGGTTTTACTCACATATCTGCTTAACATACCCACAATGAATGTCAAATATGACAGGGTACTAACTTGAAAATACATAAGACTCCCATTAGCTGATGCATAAGGAATGTTCTGCATCTCCTTTCCTTCAAGATCATTCTTAGGGGACTGTTTTAGACTAAACTTGTCTTCTTTAGCAACAGGAGTATTTATTTGTGCACAATCTTTCATGCCAAAACAGGGCCGGCCCAGAGGGAGGGCGAGGAGGGCAACCGCCCAGGGCCCATACCTTTGAAGGGCCCAAAATTTTATCAATTTTTATAATATATATCTATATTTTTGCGTGAAAAAGAAAAAATATATTAGAATTAGTATTAATACATGTGTTTTTATTACGAGTATTGTGTGTTATTATAATATTTAAGTGCTTATCTATTTTTTAAAATTTGGACGCTATTATATCTTCAAGTAACATGCATTTATAATATGCCTATTTCCTCACATTTGCTACTATTTCTTTTAAATTCAAACAATTTACTTTTATCTCAGTTATGTGGAATTGTAGTTTTATGAAATTGTGATAGTATATAGTTTAGGGTTTGATTTTTTTTCTAGATTATTAGTTTTCGTGTCTTATTTTGAATATTTTCTAATATTTAAATATTATCCTATTCGTTTAAATTTTAGTTTGCAGCATCGTTTGTCTTCTGAAAGAAAAAATATTAACAACCTGCTTTTTCTTCCCCCGTATTTTGATTACGTTAATACTTTTGTATTATCATATTCGCTTGATCTTAATTGGAGTTAATATGAGTTATACTGTTGAGGGCCCATTTTGTTGATTTTTCCCCGGGCCCTTGAATTGTATGGAACGGCCCTGTGCCAAAAATATATCATCGACATAAAGCATAAGAAATATGAATCTACTCCCACTGAACTTGTGACATGCATTTTTCAACAATATTTGACTCAAAACTGTATGAGACAATGATTTGATGAAATTTACGATTCACATACGGAATGCTTGCTTTGTACCTAATCAATCATTTATGTTAACAAACTAGGGGATCGCCTAAGTAGCACTTACTCTTGAGGTTGTTGAGTTTGCTCTTCTCGAACATCATCCTGATTTTGAGTAGGAAATTGTATAGGTATATCCACATTGTTGTCTTGAACTAAATGAGGTAAAGAAACTGAAATTGATTCTTCCTCGAAGACAACATCCCTAACTTTATCTTCCCCTCAAACTTAACATCCTTAAGAAATCGAGAATTTCCCGTTTCAAAAAAAACTTTGTCAAAAGGATCATATTTACTATGTAGGCTGCAGTCTTAAGTGCATCTCCCCAGAGTGCTTTAGGTAAAAAAAATGACTAATCATACTTTTTACCATGTCCTTAAGCGTTCTATTTCATCTCTTAGCAACACCATTCATGCGTGATTGTCCAGGCATTGTGTTGTGGGATGATTCCTCATTGCTCTAGGAACTTAGCAAAGGGTCCAGGACGTTGTTCACCGGATCCGTCATACTGACCATAGTATTCACCACCATGATCAGATTTGACAACTTTAATCTTCTCACCAAGCTGATTTTCAACCTCAGTTTTGAAGACTTTAAAAAACATCCAACGACTGTGACTTTTCATGAATTAAATATAAGTACCCATATCGAGAATAGTCATCAATAAAAGTGAAAAAATACTGTTAACCATTCCAAGAGGCTGTAGGGAATGGACCACATATATCAGTATGTATCAACTGTAAGACACTAGTATGAGGTTAAAGATTAGAGTAGTGTTTAACTTAGTCCAAGGGTTTCTGTCAAAAAATAAGTTAGTCCAAGGGTTTGTTATATTTGGATCACTACGACAATAAGCCGCGCTTCGCAGCGGTAATATAATAATATTTTAAAAAAATTATTAAAAATAACAATACAATAAATTTTTCATATATTTTTCTACTATATTTAATATAAAATAACTAACATAAATTACTTAAATTTAAATATCAAATACCTTTTATAACTAAATAGCCTCAATAATGAAACGAACCTCTAAAACTAACTGATCCATAGCATTCTTCCTTCTTCACGGATAAAAGGCTACGTTCTATAATCATAAAATCAATCAACTCTAAAACTAACTGATCCATAGCATCCTCCTTTCTTCTCGGGAAAAAGGCTGCGTTCTAAATTATAATATATATCAAGCATTCTAAAATCATAAAACCAATCAAACAATAACATACGCCTTTAACAAAACAAATAGTGACAAAACTATCATGATATGCAAAATAAAGTTTGAAACACAAGTGCTAATGAAAGTAACAAACATATATTACTTAAATTTGAATATCAAATAATACTTTTATAAGTAAATAGCCTCAATAATGAAAACGAACCTCTAAAACTAACTGATCCACAATATCTCCCGTTCTTCCTGGGCAAAAGGCTGCATTCGAAAATCATAAAATTAATTAAGCATTCTAAAATTATAAAATCAATAAAATCAATCGAATAATAACATACACTTAAAGACTTAACAAAACAAATAGTGACAAAACTATCACAACATGCAAAATAAAGTTTGAAATACAAGCGCTAATGAAAAATGTAGCTAACAATTGCTCTTTTTTTTTCAATCCAAATGATTTACACTTATGTATATATAAGATTTCCTTTTTAAACTCTATTTTATGACTTGAAATTTAAGAGAGTATTAAGATAAGAACTTTAACTTGAAAAGAAAGTTTTAGCAAATAATAATCTGATAGAGAAATTTTAGGAAAATTATAACATGGTAATTTGAGTTAAGAAGAAAGTATAAAATAAAATGAGATAATTAACTTTTGACTCGAAAATAAAGTTTGAACATACTAGCCAATTAATTGTAGGTATTGACCTTTAGTATTTTGTATAAAAACATATACCGACTACATTATTTATACTCATTCAATTAAATGTCACATACAACAAAACATATCATTCATTCAATGAGTTGAATTAGCAGCGTTATGCAGATTAGTAAAATTTTACATACAAATCACATGCACCAATAGTTAATAAATTTATATTAAGTATACTTGAGATATTACATTTTTTTAAAAACACGTGAATTTTTTTTAATAAATAGATAACTAAGAATGCTATAATTACTTGTTACACAAAATAATTCTAGAAAATGACCCGTGCCTCGCACGGGTTATTATGCTATTATATACATGATAGAGCAACTTGGGGGTTGCTTAACACAATTTATTCATTTAAAATTACTGAACTACCCCTCATAAATATATATTAATAAATGTCAAATTTAATAGCTTCTATTAATTAAATCTAGCTCATTAATTATTAATAACTCTACATTTATTCCAACTCCATTATATTATATTAATAACTTACAATTATATAAGTACTTTTAGTTATATTTATTAATATAGACTAAAATTCTAAATTTATTATAATTTTATATATTATAAATTTATTTGAACAAATAATTTAATATGTTAACTATTTCCGGAAATACACTATTAATATATCACTGAGTCCAAAAATTGCAAGATTAATTTCTTTTTGTATATCCTATCCTATATTATAATACCCGAGTCTACCCAGATATGCAGTTAGCATGGGTTAACCAATCAGAAAACTATGAATTATTTTAGAACCAATCAGAGCGCATTCCTAAATTTTAGTCAAGAGTTTTCCTTATTTAACATTCTCATCCAACTTTACTAACCATGGTTAGTTAACAATTCTAATTTATATAGAATAATTATTTTATTTAACACCCACCAGGGCGCATTCCTAAATTTTAGACCAATCATATTATATCAAGAGTTTTCCTTATTTAACATTCTCATCCAACTTTACTAACCATTAACAATTCTAATTTATATACAATAATAATTTTATTTAACATATCCATATAAAATATATTTGTAAAATAAAAGAATATTTACTAAAAAATTACTAATTTTAATTTAAACCAATCACTACATACAATTATATATTTTAATTTAATTTTCACAATTTAACATTTATTACACAACAACTATTTTAATATAAAGTCAATCACAATTATTTTTTATACATTATAAATTAATTTTCATAACATGTTTATACAATTATAACTTATATTAAAACTTTATAATCCAACTCAAATCAAAATCTGAAAATATCAAATTTACTAATATTTTAAATATCTTGAAAAATATTCACAATGTATAAATATCATGTATTTATGAATGTAATATAAGT
The DNA here is from genome assembly GCA_003724115.2 of Anethum foeniculum. NCBI lineage: Eukaryota > Viridiplantae > Streptophyta > Magnoliopsida > Apiales > Apiaceae > Anethum > Anethum foeniculum. Next base: position 22,771 of record PHNY01107056.1, on the reverse strand, counting down.
CAACACACAGTATATTGGTCTAAATTTTAGATCAATCACATTATCTTAAAATTTCCTTATTTACCATTATCATTCAAATACTAACTATTGTTAGTTAATAATTCTAATTTAAATATAGTTGTTATTTAATTTAACATATTCATATATTACAAATTTTTATATGCCAAGAAGTAGTTACATATTTTAATTAAAAAAATTATCGGGTTATGTTTAATTATATTTCATCCCTGTCTTGAGTTATAAATATTAGATTTTGATGAATTTACAACCCATGAGAAACTCACGAAATTATCTTTAATTTAATGATGGTTTAAAATTATTAACCAAATAAAATTATTCAAAAATTAAAGATATAAGACATGTACATTTTTTTTATTAAATATTCAATTATATTAAGAATGCCTACTTATTTTTTGTTTAAATTATGAAAATATATAATTTAATTTTAGATCTCTGATGAAAAAAAATTCAGTTTCAGATCGAAAAACTATCATCTATTAATTTCAAGATCTAACGTCCCTTTGAAAGAGTTGATGAAAAAATAATCAAATTAGAGATGAAATAAATAAAAAGAATAAATTTTCTTAGCAAAATATTTTTATTGGAATTCGTTTGATTTAATTTTGATTTTATCTTAAGTTCTATAAATCAGATTTTGACAATTTAACAGCGCACACAAAGCTCATAAAATAATATATAATTTAGTGATGATTTAAAAAGTAGCATAAAACTAGAATTACCCTGAAATCGAAGAGAATGGACATGTTTGAATTTTGCATAAAGTATTCAGTTATTTTAGACGAATAACATAGCACTCTTTAGACCAATCGCCTTATATTAAAAAAATTCCTTATTTATAATTCTCATCCTCCTGCACTAACCACAGTTAGTTAATCATTTTAATTTAAATACAGTAGACACTTAATATAAAATATTCATATATTACATAATTTATATGTCAATTGTAAATATATGTTTTCTTGAAATCAATTACAAGTATACAAATATTTTTCTTGAACTTTGATTAGTCGGGTTTCGTTTGATTTTATTTCGGCTCTATCTTCGGTTCTAGAAATCAAAATTTCACGAGTTTACAACCCACGTGAAACTGATGAAATAACCTTTGATTTATGGATAGTTTAAAAAGTATTCCCAACTAAAGTTACCCAGAAACTAAAGGAAAAATACAGTTACGAATTTTGCTTTAAGTTTTTAATTATATATACTATACCTACTAATTTTTGGTTTAAATCATGAAAATATAAATATTCCTTTATTTTAAATTTAACATTAATTCATCTATTTAATTCAAGATCCAAAGGTGCTTTAAGTTAAAGAAATAAAAGAATAAATCTGTTTAGCAGGGAAAAAATTATCGAGTTTTGTTTGATTTTATTTCAACTTTATCTTAAAGTTTAAACATCATATTTTAACGAATTTACAGCACACACGAAGCTCTCAAAATAAATTTTAGTTTAGAGATGGTTTAAATAAATTTATTTTAAAGCATTAAGAGATCATACCTAAATTTTTGACCAATCACATTATATTTCAAGATTTCCTTATTTACTATTAGGCCCACGGTAGAAGGTGGGTTGAATACAATATTGACAATCAAATCGAAATTCAAGATAAAATATGAAGTACATTTTTATTGATGTATAAAAACTGGTTACAAAATGTAAACTACTCTCTCAAAAGATGAACATATATCCTTGAGAGCTGTTAGATTACACGAACAATAATAATGTTAAGCAACACTTTAGTGTAAACCTAAACTGTGTTTAAATATGTCACACATTTACACCGTCAATTACTAGGATATGATGAACGTAAATTACTGAACTATACTACATTCATAATATAATAGTTGCCTTATTTTTTTGTTTAAATCAAGAAATATAAATATTCCTTTATTTTCATATCAAACAGCTATCATTTATTTATTTTAAGATTTAATGATCATTTGAAATAGTTAAAGAAATAATCAAATTGGAGTTAAAACAAATGAATTGAATAAATTTCCCTAGCAGAAAAAGAAATTTTTTATCGTATTTCATACGATTTTACTAGGTTTTATCATGAGTTCTAGAAATCCGATTTTGGTGATTTACGGCCACGCAAAGCTCACGAAATAATATTTAATTTAGTGATGGTTTAAAAAGTACTATCTAATTAAAATTATCCAAAATTTGAAGAGAAGAGACAGTTACGAATTCCATATTTAATATTATATTCTATTTTGGAAACCTATTTTTTTTGTTGAAATCATGAAAATATAAAATATTTCTCTTTTATCCGACGAGTATCATCTATTTATTTCATGATCTAGCAGTGTTTATTATTGGTCGTCAAAGACCAAAGATTTGGATAAGGTCTTTTTTACTCTTATTGTAGGATAGAATGAATTGATTTTTCTAAATATATGTCATATCTGATGAGGATCACCAAGTACATACTGGAAGCACCAGAATCGAATTACCACAACACCTGCATTTTCATTTGCTACCAATTATCAATACATCTCCACGATCATGATCACCAGTAACATCAATATCTATAGACATCACTATGTACAGATAACCAAAGATAAGCCGAAATCACCATGAAAATCACAAGACTCGACAAAAATTTAAAACGAATCATGCATGTAGAATTGAAAACAAAAAAGGAAAAGACAACTTGGAAGAAACAAAATAATTTATCAAAGAAACATGCGCTGGTGAAGAACATATCAACATAATATAAATAGATATGAAAAATGGGTAGTAAGTAAAAATTAGAAAAAGAAGAAGCAACAACCAAATTTCATTTTCGCGACTTCGTCAAAAAGATGAAAATCGCCAGAAAAGATGAAAAGAAATATAAATATATTATGTATGTGTAAAATCTAAAAATAGTAGTACAACTTAAGAGTAATATAAAAAATGAGTGTTGAGCTTACTTTCAAAAGTGCGTTATTCTAAATTTTTTTATCAATTATTTATATAATAGATAGGTCAATATTACATAATTTATCTAACAAATGGTAATAATAAGTAAGTTAACTTAACTTTAAGTAATAAAAATAATATTATGTAATTTATACAAAGGAGAAATGGGTAATATTAAGAGATTTTGTTTTAAAAAAAATAATGTTCTTATACATATTTTTTCTAAAAATACGGTAAAAGTTAAATACAAAAATACGTTTTTTAAGTTTTGCTTTGAGAATTATGATATGTGACTTTGCACCTCAAAATATATTTTTATTTTTATTTTTTCGAATATTGATTTTGGGATTTATTCAGTTACATTTCCTGCTCTTTTTTTTAGTTGGTTTTGATTGCATATGTTACAAACAAAATCAATTTCAATTCAATATCTAAGTAATCAAAATCAATAAAAATAAATTTGTATTTCTTCGTGAAATCATATTCAACAGTAGATATCCACGAAAACTGTAAATTAAATCAACCAATAAGCAACTTCATGATTCATGAATCAACCAAAAAGCAAATAAAGTAGCAGATAATTGTAATTCTAGAAATAACCAAATCAACTAATAGCAAGTTTTCGTAATGACGAAGGATGAGTGACGGTAAAAGATGATAAAGACACGATGGAAGATGAAGAAGGGAGAGAAGGTAGTAGATCGAATTTGTGAAAAATAAAATTGAGAGTGCAATAACGAAAGAAAAAAAATGAGAGACCGTATTTTGGAAAATAAATTGGTAAGATGTATTATTTTCTGTAAATTTTCTAATTTTAATTATATTTTATATTTTTTATGAGTTTAAGGATCTCTAAATAGACTTCAAAAAAGATTTCCCAACGTAGTCATTGATTTTTGTGTATTTAATTAAGCATATAACTATTCACTTTCCTAATTTTAGAACAAAACAAAATCATTAAGTAAATAAATATAAAGATTAAGTTTTTTTATATACTTTTCTCATAATTTCAAGAAAAATATCTTGAGATTAATCACATGATCCTTATTCACTTTCAATATTATTTAATTATAAAGATTACTTATAGTTGTGCCTCTGTGGTTCGGTGCGTAGTACGGGTAAAACGCTAGTTAATAATAGAGTTGGCGTTTGCCTTACTGAAAAAAGATGAGTTAGCCAACCGAAATCAAACATACACTAATGTTAGTTTGGAGTTTTCGAATATATATGGTAAAATATTTTTAAAAAATTAATGTTAAAGTTACGCCCTGAACATTTTATTTAGCTCATTCTCGTAACTAATGAAAGAGGCAGTTGAAACGGATGTTATTGTGAATACTATAAATCAAACATAAGAAATTAAAGCAACCAACACAAATGAACTCAATTTATTCTTAATCGATCAACTTGATATTGTCAAATAATAAACATCCATGCTCAATGGCAATAATTCAGCAATTGTAGAATTCTAAAATATAAAACACTTCCAAGTACATCTATTACGAATATCATCTACCAATTATCCAATATAAAACTAGAATGAAGTGCATCTCACAACACAATATATATTTTGTTTATATAACATGTACGCAGTCAATTAACATGTGAGTTTAGAGAATCTTCGTGCCTCGCATGGGCTATAAAGCTAGTTCTATATATAATAGCCCAACATAGGTATAAAATTAGTTAGACATTTTATTCATGTGAAATGACAGATTTGCCCATGTGTTTATTAAATTGGAAAAAAACATGTTGTTATTCGGATTTGAACTTAAGTCTACAAGTTTACTTACTTCAATACCACTACACTACTATTCCACCTGAGTTTTTAGTCATGCACTTTATATGTATGTATGGCATGAGAATAAAATTTGATATTTTTACTACTGCACCTTATGAAATTACATTTTTTACTCGCATTTTCCTTTTTTAATGATTTAGTTACCTATGTATTTATAAATAATTTAAGTTACTATTCAAATAAACTAATCAATGTTTAAAATATAAAAATAGCTTTTTACGAAAAATATAAATAAATTAACATATAACATGTATTTTAATGAATAATATAATATTATTTTAAGTATTTGTTATATTTATATTTACGATATTACATATAAGAAATGACTATTAAAATCTAATGATCAAGTATACACTTATATGATTTATTTGACCTCATGAAAAAACTAAGTCAATATTGTGTTATCGATAAAAATCACATAATTTTTATTGTAGTAACTTGATTGAAACAACTCATCCAAATTTAATGAAAATAAGAACGTTTGGTTGATAGACACGATTTGATCAGTGTGAAAATACGAAAACATGACCAATGTAATTAATAACATATAAGTAGATGATATTTATGAAAATCGTTAAAATGCAAAATAAATTAGTTTTATTATTAAAACATTCTTTAAATTACTTGCATAAAAAATTTCATCTCATAATAAATTTAAATATTGGTATATCGATTAATTTGACAAGACAATGTACTAATAATTTTAAACAATTTTTTATGCTAAATGTTGATATATTAATAATAAATGTACATTTTTTCAATCAAGAAAACTTCCCATAACAAACAACCTAAAAAATCAATGAAATAACTGATATTGAGAAACCTTATATCAAGTACAAAATGAAATTTTTTGAAAGTCTGACTAATACAAGTTCTTAGGGCAGTTAAGTTTGATATTTGAAATAGATACCTACAAATGCACATACAACTTATAAATTATGACAGATATTTAAATGCATAAAATTTCATTATTACTTGACTAACCAATTTATTATATATATTAATTTTTAGTTTATTTCATATGAACATACTACCCAGCCAGTAAAATATATTATTTTTAGTCTTTTGCATATAAACACCTATCAACTATACTACTTGTACATATTCAATTACATGCTACATACAGGAAACCATATTATTCATTCAATGAGTTTAAATTAGTAAAATTATGTAGATTAGTAACGTTTTTCATACAAATCATACACACTGATAGTTAATCAACTTATAGCAGATACTTGAGATATAATACTACCCGATCACTATAAAAGTACGAGGAAAATTCAATTTATAATATATAAGGAGGTGATATTTATGAAAACAAGTAAAAGAAAAAATAAATTATATTAATTACTAAAACACGCCCTTCTTTCTTTTACACGCATAAAAAGTTTTCATCTCACAACCAAATTAAATATTAGTAGGTAGATTAAGTAAACAACAGAAGATACAAATAAATATTAAAAAAATACATAACTAACAAAATAATGTTGATATATTAATAATAAAGAAACACTTTTTTTTATCAAAACAACTTTTAAAAAAGTAATAAAATGTCAATGAAATAACATTGAGAGACCTTATATCAACTACAAAATAAAAAAAAATTAAAGTTTAATTAATACAAGTTCTCACAGTGGTCATCTTGTGATATTTTGTAATAGATGCAATAAATGTGCATAAAGCTTACAAAATTGTGACACATATACAATATTTACCTATTATTCAAACATAACACTTACTTCATGTGGGAGTACAAGAAAATTGAATTATAAATTAATTTTTAGTTTATTTCATGTGAACACAGTTACCAATTAATTGTATGAAATACATACCAATTATAAAACTTGTACTCATTCATTATATGTTACATGCAAGAAAATGAATTCTTAAGTATGTATTAATCATAAGCATTGATAATTAATCGACGAGATATCAAATAATTTTATTAAAAAACAAATAATAAGATAACATAATTATGTGTTGCTCAAAAAAATGTCTAGAAAATGACACGTGCCTCGCACGGATTATTATGCTAGTAATAATAATAAACCAACTGGATATCCGATTTGGATATGAATCAACCTGTAAAAACCTCATGTACCGATCTAATTCAATTAGCAGAATTCGACAAAAATAAATGAATATGATATATGTGTCTATGGGTTTCACAAAATTTCATTTAAATGGCTTTCAACCTAAATGTATTTTGCTCAGAATGTTTGGTAACACAAAAATGAAAGGACTTTATCACTTAAATGTATTTTGCTCAGAATGTTAATAAGTGATGAGGGTGGTACTTTTAGCATTTTGCATCTCATTTGTATTTTTACCCTATCACCGGGATCAAACCTTAACGGCAAAACAATGTTTTTCTTGCCCTCTTTCAAAAAACATATCTTTAGTTTGTTTAGTTTCATTTGATAAAATTAATATATTAAAATTATAAGTTTTAAAGAAATTTTTAATTTATAAATTATAATTTACCAACCACATTACTAACTTATAAGTAATTTATAAATAAAATTATATGAACACTTAAATAACTTATAAGTAATTATTTACATATCACTTAAATAGTACTTTTCTACTTTAAGTAATAAATTACATTTTTTTTAAAACTCCAAATGTGTCCTCAGTTTTTCCGTGTTTTAATTCAAACCTAGTCTTATGAGAGACCTATTCACATGCATATACGATGAAAATAAGTAACTAAAGGCCGAACTAGCAAAACAAATGTTAATATATTAAATTATTTATGAAAAGAATCTATTAAAAATAATATGAATATATTTTTTATTATATAACCATAAATCTATCTATCTATACTATATCATAATATACTATATTATAATAGACGAAACATTGAAAGTTTGGTCGGTACCTGTTTTTTGGTACACGCTAATTTTACCTAATTGCCCTTATTTATATATTTATATAAAAAAATTTTATGTGAACTATAAAAAATATCACGAGCAATTACCTTTTTTGGATTAAAACACGTTACCTTTTTTATTCTTTTCAACTAAAACACCTCCTTTTTTTGACAAAGGAATAACACATTTCATTCATTCAAACTTTCAGCCATACAAAGATCTAACACCTCAGGTGGGGCATCAGTTTCAGTGAAATCACGATCAGGGAGATAAATGAATTGCCTTGCTAAACAATGAGCAACCCTATTAGCTGATTGTTTTACAAAATATAATGCAGCATTATCAAAATCACGCAATAGCTGCTTACAATCAGAAATAATAAGACCAAACGGGGATGTAAAAGTCACTGAACTACGAAGAGACCGAATCACTTTGATATAGTCTGTTTCCAACACAACGTCTTTCCAATCTTTAGATTTAATCCAGCTGAGGGCTTCTTTGAAAGCCATTGCTTCAGCCAAATCCGGAGCTATCTTCCTCCTCCAACACTTCGTTCTGGTGCTTAAAAAACTCCCATCATGATCCCGAGCAATAAAAACAAATCCAAACTTATTTGCATTGTTGAAAAGAGCAGCGTCGACATTTATCTTGATTGTATATTCTCCTGGTTTCGTCCAGAGCTCTTTATCATCCATCGTATTAGAGTTAACGACAGGTGGAACAAAGTTTTTTGATTGAGCTTCTAACAATTGATCAAGAGTAGAATGTGCAGTGCGGACAACTTCATCAATATGCAGATAAGTATCTTGCCAAACTACAAGGTTTCTTGCTTTCCAAATGGACCACAAAAGCATTCCAACTTTAGATATAGTCGAGTGAGCATGTTGGCCCATGACATTCTCCATCCAATCTACAAAAGTATGAGGATTATATGTGACATTAAGAACGCCTAAGGCTTGCAGACAACACTAAGCAAACTCACAGTGCACAAGATAATGCAGAGTTGTCTCCAAAAACCTGTTGCATAATGGAAAAAACTGAGTGACTTGTACAAATTTTGAATTCAGCGCAGCTCTAGTTGGTAAGTAATCATTACAGGCTCTCCATAGGAAGTTCCTTTCTTTAGGGGGAATCTTAAGATTCCATAGCCGTCTCCAGAAGCCTGAGTTAGCATTAGAATCCCAATTTCCTTTCAGTTCCTGAACTAGTTTGAACGCACTTTTAACAGAGTAAGAGCCATGATCCTCTTTGTACCAATATATGATATCATCGTCTTGGTTGTGACTAAGCGGAGTTCCAAAGATAAGAAGTTGGTCTCTTTCATTAAAAAGATCAGTGATTATCTCTATATCCCATTCTTTCAACTCCGGTTTCATTAAGCATTAGACCACTTGATCCTTTAAAGCAGGATTTTGACAAGTAACAAACAGATGCACAGTGGTTTGCAATCAAGCATCCTCAAGCACACGAGTTGACTTTCCAGATTCAATCCTCCATCTAGTACCCATACGAATTAAATCCTGAGATGCCAGAATGCTTCTCCAAATGAAGCTAGGATGGCCTCCCAACTTGGCATCCAGTAGAGAACACTTGGGGAAATATCGAGCTTTAAAGACTTTGGTTACCAAAGAGTCTTCATTATTAAGAAGACGCCATGCCTGTTTTCCCAGCAATGCAAGGTTAAAATCATGTAACTTTCGAAACCCCATACCTCATTTACCTTTTGGCTTACATAAATTATCCCAGCTTGCCCAGTGGATTCCTTTCCTAGTGTTTGCATTCGACTCCCACCAGAAATTACACATAAGTTGTTCAATTTCTTTGCACATCTACAGAGGCAACAAAAACACGTTCATAGCGTATGTAGGAAGAGCTTGGATTACTGTCTTCAAGAGAATTTCTTTGTCAGCTTTAGACATAAACTTCCCATCCCAACTTGCTAATCTCTTTCTAATCCTGTCTTTGAGGAACCCCAAAATAACGCTTTTGTTATGACCCATAGTATTAGGCAGACCTAAGTACGTGATATGATCAGTTGCCTTATTCATCCTCATTAATGAACAAACCTCCTCTCGTGCCGTCACACTTGTATTTCTGCTGAAGAATATAGATGATTTTTGCTTGTTAATTTGTTGACCTGATGCAGCTTCGAATGTGTGCAAAAGTTGACATACTCTTGAGGCTTCAGAGGACGTTGCTCTACAATACAAGTAGCTGTCGTCAGCAAAGAGCATATGAGAAATTGAAGGAGCGCCATTAGCTACCTTACAGCCATGTAATCAGCCTTTCTGAATGTAACTGTTGATAAGGGTAGTGAACCCTTCATGACAGATTATAAATAAATAGGGCGAGATAGGGTCTCCTTGACAGATCCCTCTCGTTGGATAAATAGGCCCCATTTCCCTCCCATCGTGAATCACCTTATAATGCACTGTTGACATACAGTGAAGAAGAAGTTTGGTGAACCTCACATCAAAAGCCATTTTCCTCATCATAACTTCCACAAAGTTCCACTGCACATGATCAAAGGCCTTGCTCATATCTAACTTGACAGCCATATAATCCTCCTTTCCCAATTTTTTCCATTTAAGATAATGCAATACCTCAAAAGAAACCATTATGTTGTCCGTAATGAGCCTGCACGGAATAAAGGAACTCTGATTAGGACTAATAGCTGAGTTCAACAAGGGTTTCATCCTGTTAGCAAGAACCTTAGAAACTAGCTTATATGAAGCGTTACAAAGGGCTATAGGACGTAAATCAGCCATGCTTGTGGGAACCTTCTTTTTGGGGATAAGAACAACGTTTGAAGAAATCACGAACAAGTTTTATCAGATCCTGACCAACTATGCTCCAGTATTTTTGAAAGAACCCCGGGGTCATGCCATTAGGCCCCGGAGCCTTATCAGGGTTCATTTGGAACAGGGCAATTCTCACTTCTTCATCTTCGACTGGCTTTAACAAATCTCCATTTAACTGATCTGGGATAGTCTTCTGAACATTACTCAAAATCTCATCCCATTGAGTGTTAGAAGCGGTGAAGATTCGAACAAAATAGTCCAGGATTAGATGATCTAGACCATTCGACCAGTCCAGCCAATCACCATTACTGTTTTGGATAGGGCTGTCAAAAAATTCGAAAAATTCGACATCCGTCCGAAAACTCCGGATTCGTATCCGAGAAAAAGCGGATATTATCTGTATTCGGAAAAAAACGGATATTATCCGTATCTAAGTCCGGAATATTCGAATACGAAATTATATATATATATATATATATATATAATTTTAGATGATTTAAAATTTATTCATTTAGCATATATTGTGTGTATATGCATTAAGTAATATATTTATACAAATTTTATATGTTTGTACAAATATTTTATACATATATAAAAATATCATTTGAGTTGAATGGTAAAAAATTGTTCAGAAATCATCATCAATATGACAGGGTCATCAAAAAATCCGATATCCGTCCGAAATATCCGTATTCGTATCCGAGAAAAAGCTGATATTATCCGTATCCGAAACAAACCGGATATTTTCCGTATTCAAATCTGACAATTACGGATATGGATACGGATATAGGCAGATCCGTATCCGAATTATCCGTTTGACAGCCCTAGTTTTGGAGACATTTAATTTGATTATTCTTTCTCCTTGCACTTGCAGCCTTATAAAAAATTGTTATTTTGGTCCCCATACTGTAACCAAAGTTGTTTTGAACATTGCCTCCAGTAAATTTCCTTTTGAATCAAAGCTTCATTCAATTTATTTTGTTTCTCAGCAAATAAGCGGACAGAGTCACTGTCTCTTCGATGTTTAAGGTGCTTCAATTTGTGTTTGCACTCACGAATTCTTTGAGTGGAATTACATGTGATGTCTTTACCCCACACCTCTGGTTTAGCTTGTTAAGTTAGAAGCTTCTGGTTATACTCAACATTAGTATTAGAATCCCAACAGCTCAACACTATTTCTTTGCACAAGGGCTCACGAAGCCAAGCATTCTCGAAGCGAAACCTCCTAAAAAATGTAGTTGGCATGCTTTTATTCAGAGCTAAGAATATGGGAGTGTGATCTGAAGTTGAGATTTCCAAATTAAACAAAGTTGTTTCCTTGTGGATGTCCAGCAATTGTTGCGTAACTAGAGCCCTGTCAAGCCAAAGTTCAACCCAAGCAGTACTCGTTCCTTTAGATTTTTCCCATGTGAATGAATAACCAGTCAAGTCCATATCTATGAGTAGGCATGAGCGTGGTGCGGTTAGGTGCGGTTTTCCACGTGAACCGCACCGTAACCATTTAAGTGCAGTTTCAAAAATCGAAAACCTAAACCATACCAAAAATTATTGGTTCGGTTCGGTTTTAAAAAATGTTGTTTCGGTTTTAGTGGTGCGGTTTCGTTTTTAAAACCAATATAGAAAAAATTTTATAGTACTTTTTTCATTAACATTCAAGTAATGATAAAACACGATATGAATGATGAAATTATCAAATTTCTTAAATTAAAAAATTATCACATTATGAAACTTGCTATTTTTTTGTATACATTTTACAAATTATACTTGCTCTTATAGTAGTAACTCATAAGTTTGATTGCTCGTGTACTTCTTATTATTGTTCATTAACGTATTATTTCGGTACTAAAAAGAAGTAGTTTGATCGTTACTAAAATAATAGAGAAAATATGTTACTAAAAAGCCTTCTATATATTTTCTTATAAATATTTTAATAATAAATTAATTAATTTTTAATAATTTGGTGCGGTTCGATTTTATCGGTTTGGTTATGGATGAAAACTAAAACCAAACCATATAAATGCGGTTTTAAAATTTGAAACCGGAACCAAACCAGTAGCCAATGGTGCGGTTTTTGGTTCGGTTTCAGTTTTTTATTCGGTTTCTGCTCATTCTTATCTATGAGATTGCGGTGAGAGACCACATCATTAAAACCCTGCACTAGCAATTCCGGGTATCATCTACCACCTCGTTTGTCATCATGAGACGTGATGTTATTCATGTCTCCAATAACACATTATGGGAGACTAGATTGCTGACTAAGAGAGCGTAAAAGATTCCAAGTATATCTGCGAAGCCTTCTGTTAGGCTCCCCGTAAAATCCAGTTAATCTCCATTCTACATAGCCTGATATCTTTATAACAGCATCAATATGATTTTTTGAGAAACTATTTATACTAAACTCCCATTCGTTTCTCCATAAAAGAGCTATTCCACCGCTTCTACCAACCACATCAACAGAGAAAGTGCTATCAAAATCAACCAAATGACGAACTTTATCTACTTTATCTTGCATACTTAAAGTTTCACAAAGAAATATAACCTGGGGTTTCTTTTGGATGACCATATCCTTAAGAAGTTGGACTACCAGTGGGTTCCCAAGCCCACGACAGTTCCATGATAAGGTACTCATTGTTCTCGGAAGACCCCACATTTGAGACCTGCCGCTTACAAGTTTTTTGAAAGCCCATTGTTGTTAACTGCTGGATTAGTTTCATTATTGTCATTGGCCCTCTTTCTTTTTGGGTCCGTAAAAATATATTCTGGACTCTCTTACATGTTAAAAGCATCAGACCCGGGATTTGAAATATTTGTGTTATCCAAATTTCCCTCCTTTGCAACAGAATTTTCCATGATTTTAGTATCATATCCCTTACGATTAGGATCATGATTTACCATTTTGTGATTTGCGTGTCTATCTTCATCCATGACTGCAGTCGTCGTGTTCATGCTACTTTCTTTTTCCGATTGCTGCTATTAGGGATGACAACGGGTCGGTATGGTTCGGGTTTGACAAAAACCAATATCGTACCTAATATTTTTGATCAAAACCAAACCCGAACCGAACCGAATGAAATCTAATATTCGAAAACCAAATCCGAACCGTCGGTTTTTGGTTCGATTCGGGTTTGAACCGAGACCCGAAAACTATATAAAAATATCAAAAAAATGTAGAAATGAAGGTCATTAACAAGTCTTTTGTATAAAAAAAATATCCCCAAATTGTTGCAAATATAATAAAATATGCATCATTACATTTAGAAATTACATCAATAGTTCATGATTAAAAAATAATATTGAATCATCAGATTGATAGTTGACGTTGATATCCTCCAAGATCATCATCATCAATAGTTTGCTAGTTGCATGAGCAATGTATAAAATCTGAATCATGTTATCAGAATGATTTAGA
>PHNY01107049.1:48892-63995 GCA_003724115.2 Anethum foeniculum | reverse complement strand
CCTTGTATTTACGTTTCAAAATCCATTTACAACCTATGGACTTTCTATCTTTAGGCAAATCACACAGCTCCCACACTTCATTCTTTTTAATAGATTCAATCTCATCTTTCATGGCTTCCATTCATGAATCAGATTCTTGCTATCTCATTGCTTCTGAATAAGATCCATGTCTGCCGAGAAACAAGATACTTCACTATCATAAATATAATAGTCATCCATCCACTATGGTGGAGCTCTTTATCTCTTGTTTCTAATAGTCTCAACTGGTTCATTATCAACATTCTGATCCAGTTCACTATTCTCAGTTGGATCTTGTTCTACACGTGTATCAATATTTTCTGAAGGAACCTCATTCTCATCAATAATAATCAGGGGGTGTGTGTCACCCATCACATTTTCTTGATCCTCAGAATTTTCTATGAAAATAGCATCTCTACTTTCAATTATTTCCAATTCTTTGTTATAAAATTTATAACCCTTAGAATTTTCGGGATATCCGATAAAATTGCACTTTACTGTTCTGAAGTCTAATTTATCTCTATTTTGAGAAGGGATCATCACATGTGCAATGCAACCCCATTTTCTTATAAGACTCAAATCCGATTTTCTCCATGTCCATATTTCATAGGGTGTCGATTCAACCGACTTTGTGGGAATTATGTTCAATATATAATTTGCCGCATACAACGCGTCCCCCTAAAAACTTTTGGAAAGTCCAGAATGTGATAATAAACATCTTACAACATTTAATAATGTTCTACTTTTTCTTTCGGCCACACCATTCTGTTGTGGTGTATAAGGCATAGTCATATGCGTTATTATTCCATTCTCTTTACAATAGTTATCAAATTCCATGGATCCATATTCTCCACCTCTATCAGTTCTCAAAACCTTTATGTTTGTACAAAGTTGCTTCTCAGCTTCAATCTTATATCTCCTAAAACATTCAATTGCTTCAGATTTTCTTGATATAAGATACACTTGGGCATACTTGGAGTAATCATCTATAAATGTAATAAAATATTCTTTTTTACAATAGGTTTTACAACTCAACGGACCACATATATGCGAGTGTACCAAACCCAAAAGCTCTTTAGCTCTTTCCCCTTCCTTAAAAGGTTTTCTTGTCATTTTTTCTTTTACACAATGTTCACACACAGATTTATTAACATCCATATGAGGCAATAAATTATCTTTCATAATTTGCTTCATTTTACTAATTCTAGGGTGTCCCAATCTTTGATGCCACATGTCATAGGTACATGTATTATAAGACAAAATATTATCGGAAGTGCCAATATCATTATTCTCGATCTCCGTTATAATCGGAAGCTTAAACAACCCATATTCTGGCTCATACATGCCCACACCAACCACTTCACTTTCTTTTTCAATTACAAATTTATTATCATAAAACCGCACTTCTAGACCATTTTTAGTCAACGCGGGAACTGAAATAAGATTATGTCTTATTCCGGGAACAAATAACACATTTTTTAGAACCATTATGTTATTACCTAGGTCCAATCTGTACGTACCAAGTCCAACCATATCTAGACCGGTACCATTTCCCATATAAATTATTTGCTCTCCTTTCTTGAGTTTTACAAACTCAACTAAATCATTTTTCATTTTTGCAATATGACGGGTCGTACCGGAGTCAATCTACTACCCGTCTATATTCTTGGTCTTAATACCAATATTACATTCGACTACACCAACAAACCGGTGTTTCATTTGCTCTCTATTCCGAGCACTACTAGAGAATTCCTCTAGTACAACATCGTCTATTTCAACGAAATTTTTTGATTTATGCACAATTAAATCCATAAAAAAAAAATTCTAGATAAAAAATAATCAAAAATAAATTAACTAAAATTATCGTACAAAAATTAACCAAAGAGCAAGCAGACAAAACAATCGCATGTAACCAAAAAACACACGGAACAATAGGAACAAGCAGGAAACAAATAACTATAGTAAAAATAATAGTAAGACACAAGTATTACTATTGCACCCAAGCAACAATATACGGATGAGGAAAGAAACAAGCTAGTACCAACCAGCCCACTAAACTAAAGCTAAAAATAAACAATTTTCAACAAAATTAAAACAAAAAACAAAAACAAATTTATAGAAAATCAAATCAAACTATACATGGAACCAGTAAAATCAAATAAGAAAAGAATGGATATATAAACCCAACAACTATGATTTGGATTCGAAGAGCAGCCGAAAAATGGAGGTGTCAAATACACTTCAATTAATACAAATGGGCAAAAGAACCTGTGACAAGATCAAACAAACTAGTTAACAAGATTAGCAAACTTGATTAAAAAAATAGAAATGAGGCATATGAGAGAAAACTAATGAGACAAATATAAAAATATTTGTAGATTAGAATAGATGTGACAAGTGACCCAATGTCAATGCAATAAAAGACCAGCAGCTAGGCAAACAGCGGAGAAACGTCAGAAAAAAGTGAACTCGATAACCAAAAAAAATTGAAAAATCTCTGATACTAATGCAGACAATTTATCTAATAATATTTTTGAGAATGTATATGGAGATAGAAAATAGATATTGATTTTGGGATTCCGGAAATATTGATCATCAGCTTTTGAGTGAGTTTTTCCAATGGCCTAAACCACAATATACGGGCTTCATCAACAATCCTCCATCCCAAAAAGAAACTGCCCAAATAATTAATGCAATCAATATTTGATACATATTTAATATATTAATTACACATTAATATATTAATTTTGTAACTCCAAAGAATTCAATATAATAAATTCTTTTATTTTGAAATAGAAATCAACTAACAAACCGTCTGTCATACAACATATTATAGCAACTCTCAGTTATAGCCCCTGTGTTAGGGTTTTATTATAGAAAAACTTGCAAAATAAAGTGTTTGGGAGAAAAAAAAAATGAAATGTTACACCCTCCTCTCCATAAAATATGAATGAGTTAATATTACTCATTCTTTTACAAAATTAAAGATTGACTACTTGATATTCATTTACAACCATAAAAAGAGCAAGTGGAGAATAATTAAATATCTACATGAATATGCGGCTAAAAGAACGTTAAATACGTATTATAAATATTATATTCGGACATCCAATAGAGGAAAGTATATTAAGCAAAATGCAGTGGATTCTAAGAACGTAAGTCGAATACATTTTGAGGATGTGAACCTGATAATCAAAGCAAGAGTGTTGAGTGTGAGACTTGTAATGATGTTCATAAGACCTTTAGGATGGAATGACTACTAGATTAGTTGGCAAGAATCATATCTTGGTACTTGGTAGTGAGACTTCAGGTAGGTAGAAGATATCAAGTGAAAACAAAAATAAAAAAGATATAGGAACTCTTCGAAAACTTGGGTAATTTGTAAAAGAAAAATATGGAATATGAATCTATGACAGTATATATAGATGGTGCTGACATGAAATTCAGCAGTGTGATTTTTGATATTAAAGAGCATGGTCAGTGTTGTTTGTAACGAATGATGCAGTAAGGTGTTAAATGTACTTCACTTTAACGTGTCAAGATCTGTTTATATTGTTTAGCATAATGAAATATTCAAAACCTACGATGATTTGGCGAGCTACAGTCAGTACAGTGAAATTAAAAGCCATATGACCTCAGTCTCCATATAATCGATTATTGTAATTATTTATTCGCGATTATTTATAACGGCTAAATGAAAATCCTAAAAAGTTGTTGGGTGGTATCAACCCAAGTACCACATCGATTAGATAATAGAATATTATCTGGTATATAGAGAAACCAATTAACTCCATTAGTATGAGGCCTTTTGGGATATGCCCAATAACAAATTCGTGCGGGCTCGGCTCATAGCGGACAATATCATACTATTGTGGAGTTGGGGCTCGCTCACGGCCCAACAAGTGGTATCAGAGCTAAAGGTTCGGCTGGACCTTATGGGGTAATGGGCCTGGGTCGCGGTTGGTCGGTGTGGGTGGTTCCCCTCGGTGTGGGTGGTTCCCCTCGGTGTGAACGTGATTGGAGATCTGTCGGTTCCTTGCGGCTTTGCAAGATGTAGACAGATTTATCGCGGGTGTAAGACCACGGTTATGTGGTTCTTGGTTTGAGGGGAGGATTGTTGGGTGGTGTCAATCCAAGTACCAAATCGATTAGATAATAGAATATTATCTGGTATATAGAGCAGCCAATTAACTCCATTAGTATGAGGCCTTTTGGGATATGCCCAATAACAAATCCGTGCGGGCTCGGCCCATAGCGGACAATATCATACTATTGTGGAGTTGGGGCTAGCTTGCGGCCCAACAAGTGGTATCAGAGCCAAAGGTTCGGCTGGACCTTATAGGGTAATGGGCCTGGGTCGCGGTTGGTCGGTATGGGTGGTTCCCCTTGGTATGAACGCGATTGGAGCTCTGTCGGTTCCTTGCGGCTTTGCAAGATGTAGACAGATTTATCGCGGGTGTAAGACCACGGTTATGTGGTTCTTGGTTTGAGGGGAGGATTGTTGGGTGGTGTCCACCCAAGTACAACATCGATTAGAAAATAGAATATTATCTGGTATATAAAGCAGTCAATTAACTCCATTAATATGAGGCCTTTTGGGATATGCTCAATAACAAATCCGTACAGGCTCGGCCCATAGCGGACAATATCATACTATTGTGGAGTTGGGGCTCGCTCGCGGCCCAACAAAAGTTATAGCCCATATATTGACATGAAAAATCAAATGTTACTGCTATCAGCTATAAACATCAAGTGAAGAAATAAATGGTACTCGGATCCTAAGTAGAAAGGTATGTTGAGTGGCAAACTTCTAACTTTTGAGTCAGCTCTGTATGTGAGACATTATTTTCTTCAGTTAAATTATAACAGTTGATTACTTAAAGAAGAAACGACATGAAAGCAAATGAAAAATGTATTATTTCAATCACCTGGAATGGTGGAGGGCAACAACTTCCTCAGACGAATCGGAAATACAAAATAAGATGCAATGTAAAACTGAATGGTAAAAAATAACAAATGCATCATGGCCTTTCTGAATCTATCTTGTGGCCTTTCCGAATCATAGGCTTCAATTTGAACAGCTTTCTGATTTTTAAATACAGTGGCACTCAAAACTACCTCACCGGCCCATGGTGATAATCTTGGAAGTGGCCCCACCAACGACCCCGTCCTTTTTGCAGTATATGGTAATATTCATCTGGAGGGGGTTGTCATAGGTTATATATGGTGTAGTGGATGGTCGAGTCTCTCGGATAATCGATTATTATTGATCATATATTCCCTGTTTTTTTATAACGGCTACATTAAAATTCCTAAAAAGTTATACCCCATACATTCATATAAAAAGTTAAATGAAATCTTGTCAACTAGAAACATTATGGGAAGAAATAAAAAGATACTCAGGTTACAAAATAGAAAGGTAAAATTTGTCGGCAACCTTCTAAGTTCTAACCTTTGAGTCATCAGACATTATTTGCTTCAGTAAAATATAACAGTTGATTACTTAAAGAAGAAATGATACGATAGAAAATGAATTCAAGTAAAATCATATAACAGTTAAATCACCTGAATGGTGGAGGGCAACAACTTCCTCAGACAAAAACCGGAAATACAAAATAATATAAAATGTAAAATTAATTGGTAAAAACATAACTAAATTATCATGGCTTTTCAGAATTAATCTTTCGCATGGCCTTTCTAAATCTGAGGCGTCAATTCAAACAGTTTAGGATTTTTGAAAATAATCACACTCAAAATCACCTTACCTATGGTGATAATCTTGGAAGCTGCCCCAGCTACGACACCGTCTTTTCTGCTCAATAAAGCATTGAAAAAGGTTCCAGGATCTTGTTTTGGACAGGAGCAGTTATAAGTCCCCGAAAAATTTATCAGGATAAGATGTTCTTTGTATACTTGGGGTAAAGTTGAATTTCCCAAGAGAAACCGCCGCATTTCCGCCCTGAACAGTCATGTAAACCTTCTTTTTCTTGGCGAAGGTCACCATCCAATGAACTAAATCTGTTCCAGCAGGCACCTTGAGAATAACTGAACTAATGGCCGATTTTTCTCCACTTGGTTTATTTTTGGATCCAATAAGACTTCCACGATTCTCGATTGTATAATGACCATTACCATAAGGAACTCCGATATTAAATAATTGGTGTTTAATTATTTGGTAACGCATTACTACCATGAGTAACACCATTTGCAATATCAAAGATTTAAGTTCCCATGTTGGGTATGGTAACACCGACATAGGACATACCATTTGTGTTATCAAGTATGGTTGGTAAAGCTGGTTGAATATTTTCGGTATTGAATATCTCAAGTTCCATGCTTGATGATGTCAGGTGGAATATTTCCAAAATCAAATATTGGAATGTCAATGTGTGGTACTATAACAGGTGTACCTTCAATATTTAACAGCATGTTGGATAACGTTGTAGGTATGCTTACTTCCGAAGAAGAATCGAAAAAGCTGACCGGAGTGAACATATGTAATGAATTTTTAGAAATACTCATCATAAAAGGAGTGAATAAATGGGATGAATTTTTAGAAATACTCATCATGAAAGGAGCAGGCTTCACAATAAGTAATGTGCGAGAGAATAGACAAAAGGACCGATGACTAAATTTCTTGGAAATATGTCCTTTTATAATTTAATAATAGGTAATATTCTTGAGCAAACTTAGATAGTTGTAAAACTTAATGATATTTTTTTACTGGACGAATATAATTTGATTATACGTGAAATTCATGAGCAAACTTAGAAAGTTGTAAAATACAATCATAATTTTTTATTGGACGAATATGGTAATTAATGACATCTTAATCTAGGCAATATGCATATGTTGTTAGTCAAATAATTCAAAGATATTTAAAATTTTTATTAATTTACATTTCAGCTTAAAGGTATCTCGAAAATTTGAATAACCAATTTGTTTCTATACTATAAATGTTAAAAAGTTGGAAACTTCAATACTTGTACTTTTTTTCTTTAATAGTATCTATGTTTAATTTATAACTAAAAAAAGCATAATTTGAAATTATATTATATATAGAATTACAAAACAGGTACCAAAGTCGATCATATATAATTGGTCGAACCGAATTGATCAAACGTAGAAAATAACTATATTATTGATCGAATCTAGCAAAGAAAAATAACTATTCTATTGTTCGATGTGAAGCAGTGATCACATCGAATCGATTCTAGAAAATAAATAATTATTTCATAAATGATATGGACTACTAATCATATCGGATCAAGAGAGTTTGTTATGAGAGACGATAAATATTTTATTTTTTACTATGTATCCTGGACATGAACAATATATTAATACAAAAGAAGCAAACTTAAGCTTTTTACTATTATTTTAAACCATTAATCTGGAATTTATTCCAAAATTTTATAGTGTAAGATTCTAGGGATCAAATTTAACACTTGAGCTTTTGTGGTCTGATACAAAAGAAGCAAATTCGACCTAACTTTGTGATCAGTGATACAGGCACAAAACCTGAGTATCTACTCAACCATAAAATCACAGTCACGTAGACCAATATGTAAATGATGGTGGGTTTTGGTTCTTACAGGTCTAATATACAAATAGCATTTGATTTTATTCATACTAATGCTTAAAGAATTCATGTTTTTGCTAAACAACCAGATTAGGAGTTAGGATGGTCATCTTCTCTATGTTGTTTATGCTAATCCTCACACTCTAAAAGAAGAAGATAGAGTAGAGGGGACTTAAATTTTTGAGGAGATTTTAATAATGTAACCTCAGGAACCAAAAAAAGAAGATATTATAGCAACTCTCAGTTATAGCTCCTGTATTGGAGTCTTATCTCACAAAAACTTGCAAAAGTTATTTTACAATGTTACTATAAAATGAAATATAAGAAAATGAAAATGAAATGTTTCTCCCTTCCACTCTATGAAGCATGAGTTGGTTAACATTACACGTTTTTGTATAAAATTAAGGTTTGGTTATTTGATCAACATTTATTCACAACAAAACTAAGTGGAGGATAACTAAGCATTTATGTGAATATGAGGCTAAAAGAACATTGAATACGTACTATAAATATTATGTCCGGACATTCTAAAGAGCGAAGTAGGTTTAATAAAATGGGACATGAAGGAGTAAAATTTTGGATATTTGTTAAATTTTGGATATCCAAATGTAACACTTGGGCTTTTGTGGTCTGATCTAGAAGAAGCAAACTTGATTAATTTTGTGATAAGTGACACATGCCCAAAATGTAAGTATCTACTCAATGATTTAAAAGAAAAAAAACAGTCATGTAAGAGGTTCTCCCACAGCTAAAACGTCTGGTTGGCATTCAAAGTAAATTCTTCTCTTGCAGATGGTCTAGCCCGATATGTATATGTTGGTCGAATACACAAATAGCCTTTAATTTTATTCATGCTAGAGCATTAAGAATTCATGTCTTGGCTAAACAACTTGTATATGATGATCCTTTTTTCTCGGTTATTTATTCTTATTCTCACCCTCAAGAAGAAGAAGCCCTCTCCAAATATTTGAGAGATAAGAAATAGAGTGAAGGGTTTGTTTTTTGTAGGAGATTTTAATATTGTCACCTTATCAACAATAAAAGTTAGAGTCGTGTCCCTTCTAATGGTCACTGAAGTACTACACAACCTTAGACCACAACCCTCTGTCAGGCAATATACTATAGCAACTCTCAATTATAGCCCCTGAATTGGAGTTTTACTATAGACAAACTTGCAAAATAATGTGTTTGGTAAAAAAAAAGAGATGTTACTCCGTCCCTCCATAAATTATAAGTTACTTAATATTGCTCATTCTTTTACAAAATTAAAAATTGATTACTTTTATGTGAATATGCAGTTAAAAGAACGTTAAACACATCAACTTAGAAAAACTTGCAAAATAACGTGTTTGGTGGAAAAAAAAATGAAATGTTACTCAAATCAGCTAATTATGAAGTGAGTTAATTATATAATGGGTTACTTCTATTTGAGTTAATTAATGGGTTAATTATCAAGTGAATCATTAAAGTGAGCTTAATATATCAAGTTGGTTATTGATCTAAAAATGATATCAAACAAGTCACTAAAATCAGCTATATGTACATTTTATTAGTTTTCCACAATTTTTAATAAAGGAAAATGTTGTTGAGTTAAAATTATTTGATGTGCCATCTATGTGGTAAGATAACGGTTTAGTTTAGCCATATTAGTAAAGTAACGACTCTAGATTTTGAATATTTTAGCTCACTTTAGTAACAAAATTTTAGAGCAGTTTATGGGTAACCAGTTTATGAGCGTTACCCATGCCTGACTTTAATTAGTGACTTGCTTGATATAGTTTTCAGATAAGTGATCAACTTGATACATAAAGCCTACTTTAGTGATCAACTTGATAGTTAACCCGTTAATTAATATTGCTCATTCTTTTACAAAATTAAAAATTGACTACTTAATATTCATTTTACAACCACAAAAACGATATAAATGGAGAACAACTAAGTATCTGTGTGAATATGCGGTTAAAAGAACATTAAATACTCACTACAAATATTATATTTGGAAGGAAAGTAGGTCAGGCAAAATGTAGTGAATTCTAACTCATACATTTTGAAGAAGTGACCCTAATTATCAAAACAAGGGTGCTGAGAGTGATACGTATAATGATGTTCATAAGAGCTTCAGGATGGAATGACTAGAACCCCTCGAACCAAACGACCCTATTGGAGTGTTATCTTACATAAACTTGCAAAAAATATTTTGCAATGTTACTAGAAAATGAAATATTACTCCGTCAATATGAGTAGGTTAATATTACACTTTTTTTAAATATGAATGAATGTTTGATTCATGATCGACATTTATTTACAATAAAAAAAAAAGTAAGTGAACAACAACTAAATATTTATGTGAATACGCCACTAAAAGAACTTTAAATACGTGCTACAAATATTATCTTTGAAGCAAAGTTGGTTTTAAAAAAAAAAATCTTGGTCCAGAAAATTGGATACAAATTTTTTTACAAAATTATATGTGTCAAATTTTAATTAGAATGGGTCCCTGTATTCACATAAATAATATCAATTAAAACATTTCAACTCATTTGTCATGTTATTTTCTGTAAAAACTTTGTACAGTACATAATTTCGTGCATGGGAGAGGAAGTAATATAATTTTAGATATTTGTTAATTTAAGGCAATTTTCAAGATTATTTGCTAAGTGGATACTGTGTACAACTTCAGTACATGAATTGACTAGCAACTTTAAACAAGCTTGTATGGAGCCTACAAAGCGTTGACCTAAAGATCTGGAGGAAGAAAATCATCTAGACATCAATTATCTCCCCACTAGCAAATACTCGTCCCAACCTAAAGTTGGTTCCTGCATCTTCATGAAGAATAATTTGCAATGTAATCCAATATATAATACATAGGCACAATACCTTTTATAAGAAACCAATATTGTTCCAACAGTAGTATAGTACAATCACAGAATGGTAATGCTAAAAACACAAATGCACACCACACTGAGCAAAACATCACACATATGTTACAAAGCTTTATGGAGTGGACTTAAAAGTCTGATCTTTTTATGTCCTACACCTTTATTCTCAAAACCACACATTCTTTCATGCCATTAACAGCAATGGTCCATGAAATTTTCTTATTCACAATCATTCCAGCACATTGAGCTAGTTTGCCTAGCGACGGAAGCTCCTCACTGAGCGTGATGGCTGAACTTCATCATCGCGGAGCTTCACGGATGTGTAGATGGCTGCCCCTGTCAGTGCACCGAGTGTTGGAGCCACCATGTATATCCATATCCCGTCGTAGTTCCCTGCTGCAACAGCTGGTCCAAGTGTGCGAATAGGATTCATTGAGCCACCGGTTGATGGACTACATGTCAAGAAATGGAAGAAAATGTATTGATCATTATTAGCAATGTGACAGTTTCTCAAGTATTAACATGACTGATTATGCTCAATGATTAAAGAAACTTTTGACTTATTTAATGTTAATTGTATCAATCATAACCATGTGCATAAACCTAATCATAGATTATTAGGAGAGAAGGATTGATCTTTAATTCTTTTCGTAATACCAAAAGAATTGATTTTTTATATGTGATTTAATTATCTTACTTCATGCTTAACAAGACTGATTAGGAAATATACCCTGCAATAAGAATGTTAACCATAACGACAGCTCCAACAGCTATTCCAGCCAACTCTCCCACCTGCAATCACAAAACACCGTAATCAAAAATCAACCCAATGAGGATTCGTTGATAGCTTAGTTGCTAGTATCCTTAAACTTCCTTTAGCAGGTTTCGAATCCTTATCCCCTCTGCATACTTAATACTCTAATGTGGTGAAAAATATGTTAGATGAGATGGTCACTATGCAGAAGTATGTACATATTACAACATGCTTTTAGAGAATTCGTAATTCAAGTCTTCAAATTAAATTAGTAAAGTTTGGAATATAGAAAAGGTAATACATCAGTATCTAAAAAATAAATTCCGAACTTGTAATTAACTAATAAACTCAGACAAACAACGGATATGCATGATTAAAAAAAAAAATGTGATAGTACTTACTGCACGAGTATCTGTGGCGACAGCAGTGACAACAAAGAGGAGATTGAACGTAATGAGGAACTCAAGGGCGAAAGCTTGACCATTGCCAATAGAAGGGACAGTAACACCACCAGACAAGAAAGGATGAAAAACACCTTTGAGAGCAAAAGAAGCACAAATGGAAGCTGAAACTTGAGCAGCAATGTAAGCAGGAACTTGAACCCATGGGAAATGACGAAGAGCAGCGAATGCAATGGTAAGAGAAGGGTTGAGATGAGCTCCAGAAATATGACCAGTTGAGAGAATAACAACCATGACAGCAAGTCCAGCACAAGCTGCATTTCCTATGAGTGTTTCAGCTCCATTGTACTTTTGGTTCACAATAGGCCCTGCTGTTGCCACAAATATCAGGATAAATGTTCCTATGAACTCTGCTCCAAGCTGCACTCAAATCAACAAACAACTTCCTTTATACTACTAGTGGTATGTGATTCATAGCAGGTAATGCAATTAAACACCAAGTTTACGAGTTTTTAGCCTAATGACGAAAATTGAAATTTCATACTCCCTCTGTCTCATCAGGTTCTTTACATTGGGAACTGTGCACTCGACACACATTTTAAGGCTCTTACAAAATATAGTTCCATAATTTATTTTTAAAATTTTTTTTTTATACAGAAGAAAAAAATTTCCAAAAATATTTATAGAACTATACTTTTTATAAGCCTTAAAATGCGTGTTAAGCCCTCCATCCCCAGCGTAAAGAACCTGGTGGGACGGAGGGAGAAGCAGGTAATGAAATATAAGACGAAGTTTACGAGTTTTCGTGTACCAGTTCTATCCTTTAAAGTTTAACCCCATATAATATTTGTCCTTTAGCTTTTGGCATCAAGAAACTTAAATGATTGATTGGCCCATTGATTATGGACATGTATCAATTTGTTTAATATAAAATTTAGTTACGCAAGTAAGGATATCATAATATCCCATTCTAATTTCTATGGGTATATAAAATTACATGCAGTCAATTTAAACGGTTTTAAAATATCTTCTCGAGAGTAGCTACAGGTGATAATTTTGTAATGGATTGCTCCGTTCGAGCAAAACCACTTGTGCATTTAATTCTGATTTGTTATTAAGGCGTCCACAATAATAGTAGAATCAAAAAGTCCAGCCATCAATACATCATACATCATATACTAGTTTAGTTAGTTATACAGTATGTCAATGAAATTTTATATTGTTTGTTTGGTAACACTTGAATACAGTACTTGGCTAAAGCACATAAAAGAAACAAAGAGACAAACAAAAGGCATCAAAAGTAAATTTCAGCAGAGATGCATATAAGAACAACTCAGAAAAATACTGTTTTAGTATTTAGCAAACAAAAAAAAAAAAAATACTGTTTTAATATAGCACCAAATTACCTGCTCTATAATTTATACAATTCCGTACACTACATACATATATCAGTTTTGTTTTTATGTATAATCTCATACAGATCAATAAATTACATTCAATATATAGTTCCAGGAAAGGTCCTTAACTTCTAAAGAAACCGAACATTGAACGCTTTATAAAAACACACAACACTCTTATTGTTATTGATATAAAATATTACAAGAACAACATAAGAATTATGACAAATTTCCGGATAACTGAGATTCGAACCGAGTAATAAAAGATAATTCTTAACTGGTTAAATATCTCATCGTCATCGTGTATAAGAGTTGATACTATGATTTATGTAATATTATTACTTTTTCCAACCAATCCGGCTTTAACCACTATATTCATTTCTGAATGCCAGAAAAGTTTAAAAGCAATTTTTCAAAATGTGTAAATATATATTTTTTTCTCCTTACGTAAATAACTCGAAAAAGAGTAGCGAAAATGGGACCTGAGGTAGTAGTTAATGCAAAACAAACAACGTCATACTCCAAAAATTGAGAGAAATTATGAAATGTGAGTTAAGAAAGTAGTAGTAGTAGTACCTTTCTAGTAAGAGAAACATCAGGAATAGAGATGCCAGCACCAAAGCAAGTATGAGGTGCATCAGTAGCAGTACCCCATGTAGGTGCATCCACTGGAAAACACATGCACCGTGGCACTGTTTTCCGATCACTCCGTTCATAACTCAGTGAATCCACTCTAAGTGCAGTGAACAATGGTGCTCCTGGTGTCCCCGGCGTGCCCGGTGTCGCCGGCATTGTCGGTGTTCCCACCTCTGCTTCTGCCATTTCGATCAGTTTCCAACACTACTATTTTTTTTGATTTTTTTTTTTTAAAAAGAAAAAAAGAAAGAAAGAAAAAGGAAAGATAGGGTTGGTCTTAGATTACATAATTTGACAACTTTTATAAATGTGGATTTAAGCAACAGATATGTTGGAAATCTCCAGCTTCACCACTAGAGTTTACAGTTGCTTATCATACAAAAACAAAATCTAAATATATATTTTTTTTTTGTTTTTATGGGTTTTGAGGATTCGGTAGAATGAAAGGAAAGACTATTACATGATCGGAAAGTTTTTATAAAAGTTTTTTCAAGGAAGAAAAGAACTGAACAAGTGATCCAGTTTGAATCAAAAGCTAAGCACAGAGATTAACTCAGAACAAGATTTGATGAACATGCCACTAGTATACTTGAGAAAAACAAGAACAACAATGAAAGAGCTAGAGAAAGTAGAGGACTGAGGTTTCAATAGCTAGGTTGGGATGTAAATGAATGTGGAGATGCGGGATGTATATATACATCTAGGTGCTATACTTACATATTGAAAAAGGGATTGTAGGCTGTAGCATTAGAATAGTGAGGGTTAGGAGAGAGAAGAAGTCAATGCCAAGGCTGTCACACAATCACAACGATGAGTTCATGACACCTTCGCTTTTTTCTATTCTAATAATTTCGCACCTCCCCCCTCCCTTCAATAATGCATTTATTAAACTACCCCGCACTTCTATATATCCAAATTTATATTGTATATTGCAAAACTGGAAGTTTGTGAGCTTATAGAAAATTCTATTCTTGTGTTCATGCATGTGTCCAAGTATATCATAGTAGAGTAATATATCGTTACAGGGGCCGTAGATAAAAGAAGGTAGAGCTGGGATTTTTTTTGAACCAAGTCGAGGTTAACATCTTTTTGAAATGTACCCATGCACCCTTTTTAAGTGAAGAAGAGGTTATATTTAAGTTAGAGTTAGATTATAAATGAGTCAAATACAAATTTGTTTCCAAATCTTACATTCAAATCCGATTTAGGTCGAATCGAATTTTTTATAGGTAGTGACTTTTTTAATTCGATCAAATTTAATTTATGAAATATTTCTCCCAACATAATAAATATAAATTTAACCTAATTTTAAGATAACTCGTAGATATAGTTAAAAGTTTAGTTCATTTTTGTGAGGTTGAAGGTTGGGCTAGTTTTTTGTGCGAATGTGAAGCTAATGTGAAAAATTCGTAGGAATTTTTCTGGTTAAGTTAGCA
>PHNY01107049.1:26453-43724 GCA_003724115.2 Anethum foeniculum | reverse complement strand
CATGGTTATTATGATATGTAAACGGTAGTGAATTAGCTAGGTTTTTTCAAGGAGAGTTATNNNNATTGTATACAGAAAACATATACGTATCAATATATACAAGAGAAAAAAGGCTCTTTCACTTGACCAACAAATTTACTTCTTCTTTACTTTATTATTGCTTGTCTTAAAGTTTATAACTTGTGGTGGTAGACCTTGCGTGAGTTCTACGTATTAAGTCTTTTTCAGGTGTTATTCCGCTGCGTCAAGGGTTTATCCCTGGTTTGGGACCCAACAAGTTTTAACATTAATATTAGGGCTAAAAAGCTAGTCGCAACAACTATTACTACAAAAAACAGAGTCAAAATCAATCCAAAAAATGTTCGATTTTGAGTGAAAACCTGTTGATTTTGAGCAAACCAAACCGTTACTGTTGGTCGGGTTACTCGTGATTAGTTTCGAACAAAATGATCTAATTTGTCTTTGACCACCGTTAACCCTACATGTTTGATGCCCAGAGTCACGTGTACAATCATGTGTGTGGCCCCTTGTTGATGTGTCAGCCTACCACTATTAGGTATCGATGCCACGTATGCTGACACGTTAGTGGGATCCAAAACACATAACAAAGCCACAACACTTCTGTCCCAAACAAAATCACAAATGTCATAAACAATCTTATTCTCATTGTCATCGTAATATAACATACGATCATTTTCACATGCATCAATTTTTCATATCTCATATTTAACTTATTTATTATTATTTTCCTAGAGTAATAGGAATACATAAATTATGATTGAACTTACCAAAGCAATGTAATTAAAGAATCAAAACTTTTTTCGGAACATTGTGCAAAAGTCTTAAAATGTAAAAACCTAGAACTTAATGGATTCTTGTAAAAGTTGTGTTACTTGGATAAAAAATTGGAGCTCCCAAATCTTTAACATTTTTTGTAAAATTTAAAAGCATACGTGCTTGGTGATTATTTTTGATGTTACTATTACCCGTAACTTATGCATTTATCATTATTTCTGACACTAACTTCTCGTAATAATGCATTTAAATTAAAAGGTTCTTTAGCAATCTTTTCCGAAATATGCTTACATTTTTTCTTTTTGGGAGCTTATTCATTTTCACCATGTTGATCTAATATTTTATAATGTTCTGTCATTTTAATACAAGTGAAATTCAACATTTTCATATTTCATCCATACTTCATTTTTACATTTGTTATACAGACATTTATTTCCCGCTACCATTTCATTTTTACGGGCAAACTCTAAAAAATCTTTCTTCCCATCCCAATAATCATTACTCGATGAAAGCTAGACATTTTCAAAACATTACTTCATCAAATCCCGATTTTGATTAGACATCTACTAACACACACACACACACATACATATATCCATTAATTTATTTCAAATTTATTACATGCATATAAATAAATATGTATTTAATATCAACAAACTATTAATTAAGTAAAATTCACAAAGAAACACATTTATATGTATTATATGTTGTCATAAAATTAAAAAACACATATATGTACAAGTTATGTGTGTATATATATATAGAGGAAATATTTAAAACACAAGTAATTAATAAATTAATATTACTTCATATTTAAAACTATAATTAATGAGTTTTAATTTTTTTTTTTGATATTTATCTTTAAAAATTTCACTCCTCGCCCACTTTTCTCGACCTTTTATGTAATATTCGGGAAATATAAATATGTATTAAATGGAGTTAATTAAATATTTCCTTATTCCATTTTGTTGCATTTCAATTTTTAAACATTCTTAAAATTTAATTTTAAATTAATTTCATCACTCTGTGTTACGTGGCATTTATTATATGTGGTCCTGTAAGGATCATATTATATTTAGAATAATTGTTACGTGTTTAAAATGCATTTACATGAAATTATATGCTCGTTAGACTCGTTTTAAATAGCATATGTGAAATATATGTGTACTGTCTCGTTTTTCGTGCATTTGACTATTTTACAATTATTTTCGGGGTTTATTTATAATTTAGAAAATATTTCGATTCAATAAAAATTATCGGACCGGGACCCCACCGTTGCGTAAAACCCTGCAAAATTTGCATTTTCATTTTTATAAAATTAAAAATGATTCGTCGACTCATTATTATTACATTTTTGGATCGTACGTGAAAAATGAGGAATTTTGATATAATTTTTATATTTAAATAAAAATATTATAAAAATTAATTTTCCCCGTAAAATAAATATTTGGGGCCAGTTATTGTAATTAAACGATCTATGTGTCGTTAAATAGATTTACGGGTATTTAGCAAAAAAAAAAAAAAAAAAATAGATTTACGGGGTGTTAATTTCTCGTAAATATAAATAGGCTACAATTAATTATTTTAAACCACAAACACAAGATATTACCAAAGTTATCAGATAAGAGTTTGAGAGGATAATCCGTTCAAACTTTCAATCACTGTTTGCAATCAATCCATCCAGCCGTTTTCAAAGTTCTTGTAGCCGAATTAAAGCTTGAATCAAGCTCTTCCTTTTGATATAAAAATCTCGATCCAAGGTTGGATATTCTAGTTTTTACGAATTTTCGTTTGAATCCGGAATTCACTTTTGATTATTGGCTGTTTGTTCATCAATTCTGATGTTATGGATAGTTTTAGATTGATTAGAGTAATCGTTTTACATAATTTTTGTTGTTATTCTGTTGCTAGAGGCCATGGGCCGAGTTTCGGGTTTTTAAGTTTATAAGATTCGATTTTCTGAATTTACTGTTGTTCGTTCATAGCTTTTGACATGATAGGATGATTAGGCTTGTTATAAGCTTCGTTTTGAGGGATAAATCGCTTGTTTTAGTTAAGGATTGAGTAAATTAAGTATTCGCCGGGATTTCATATCGAACTCACCGGCTTTAATGGCGATTTCGTCGGAGTTCTGCCTTTCGGACGTCTGTTGTGATTGTTGTTGGTGGTTTGGTGTTGCTGGAAGACTGTTGCGTTGATTAGGGACAGAAATCGCAGCAAACGACGCTGTTTTGAGCCTCCTTCGGCCCGCCGGATTGCAACCGGACATCACCGGAACGTCGCCGGAAATTGGGCAATCCTAGAAATCCGGTGGTGTTCTTGGTGATTCCGGTGATGTTCTTCAGAAAGGGGGATTTAATCTGTTTTGCCCCAAACCAAAATGTTAAAAGCTGTTTATGATTATTGTTGATTAAAAATAATTCAAAATCATAAAAATTATCTCTAATTATGATTAATTAATTAATTAATTAAGGATTAATTAGCCTAATTTATTAAGATTTAAATCTGAACAGATTATTTCACTTTTCAGAATTATGTTCTGAATTATTTTTCAATATTTAATACCTAATTTAATTATTTATAAATTATTTTGATTATTTATTTATTTATTTATTTGATTAATTCATTTAATCAATTAATTTTATTTATAAATAGTTAAATAAAATAAATTTATTTATAATAAATTAAATAATACTTTTAAATCTTATAATTAACTTTTAAAAATTTATAAAATATTGAATAATCAATTAATATTATTATTAATTGAATTATTCTTATTTTATTCGCAATAAATCGACCGTTGGTCTGTTTTTAACGAAATGAACGCGTACAGACTCAAAAAATATTCCGCTTCAATTAAAAATACTTTCGAGACCCAATTCCTTTTCTATCAAAAGATCAAGTCTTTTATAATCAATTCTAAGTTAGTTTCTGAGCGAAAAATCATATTTTGAACCATTTTCAATTCCAAAAGCCCTGAACCAGATCGTGTGGCAATTTCACTTATATGTTATATGACATACTTGTTATGTGGATAACATGCTTACGTGCTATTTGACCTATCTGTTGCATGTTTAATTGATCAAATGTCATGCTTAGCTATAAACGATCGGGTAGATGTTGATTGTCGGATCATCTTGAGCTGTTAATTGAGTTTGGTCTGTTAGATTAAAACAAGTGTTTTGGTTTATAGAATCCAGAGGCCAGTGCCTGTAAAGGCTAAGCAGAGTATTTTCAAAATGTGCAATCAGGCAAGTATCTCTATCCCTTCTAAATTCAGAAAGGATGAATGTTTATATTCTCGAAATCAGAAATATGATCACCAACATTCCTGTTAGACATTATGGGCAGATTAACAATAAATT
Source organism: Anethum foeniculum (assembly GCA_003724115.2). Classification (NCBI taxonomy): domain Eukaryota; kingdom Viridiplantae; phylum Streptophyta; class Magnoliopsida; order Apiales; family Apiaceae; genus Anethum; species Anethum foeniculum. The sequence continues at coordinate 39,564 of PHNY01107049.1, read as the reverse complement.
ATTGACATCATTTCATTCTAGTACTTGTTCTACTAGAAATAACTCCTTTCATGATAGATAGTGAATAACTATACTATCCTATTTCAGATCTATACATTGGAATGTCATTGAGTGATTAGCGAATAACTATTTATTCTAGTTATTTCGCCATCATTTGTTGTGAGTACTCCGGACCCTATGAAAGGGGGAGTTATTGATATAAGGAGATCATTGATTTGACTCCTTAAGGAAAAATATTTTATTGATTAGGATATTCGCGTAAGCGGCCGGTGACGGCGGTCCAACGTGGGCTAGCTATTATATGAAATAATACCACTTTTTGCCAAAGGCCAATGTGTTGCCTTATATTGGTACCTATGTTTTATATTTGCTTCTACGAAGTAGGATCCGATACTATTACGGGAATCTGATCAGCTATAATAGTACATCTGTCGGTGAAAGACCAATCTAAAACTTGTCATTTATTATTTAAGCTTATGATAGCTTTTATTACTGTTCATATATTGTTGTTTATCTATCATTATTCAGATATTACAGCATGATATTATTGTTATTGTTTCGAGCACAAGTTTTATACTATTGCTGAGCATTTCATTAGCTCATCCTTGTTTTGTGGTACTGATTTTCAGTTAGGGATGCCTATCATTAGGCATACGGCCCGGAAGAGGGTACCCCTACCGCATCCCCAGTTGTTTCAGTTCCACCTTCCCGTGCAGGTTGATTTTGTTTGAGAGGAGACTTCGCTAGTACATTAGAGTGTATGTAAATTAAAACTTGAAGTTAGTTCGTAAAAACTTAACTAGACTTTTGGGTTGTTAGCTTAACTTCTTTTTGAGGTTATTCTAATAACGTTAGTGGTTTGTAATAACTTTTGGTTTCCCTTAGTATCTGTTGCATATTATAACCTGGGCTCGATCCATTTTACATGCAGGGGTCGTGTTTATTATTTAATTCCTCTGTGTATATTATATTGTCATGCGTGTGAGTTAGTGACTCCCAAATCTAGACCCCGGATTTGGAGGGCGTCACATTTTAACTCTAGAAATTAAGGAAAAACAAAATAGAAAAAAGGTGAAGTATAAATTTATTGCAGATCTAAAACCCAACAACGGTCGGTTTTTGAAATGTAATATTTCCTGCTTAACTGACGTGCACTATTGATAATTGGGAATTGAGGGCATTAATTGCGACTGAAACCGAAGTAAAATTGGTCATAATAAGTAATCGGTTTTGTTAGTGGAAAATAGTGATCGGTTTAGTTTGACGTTATTTTTTAAAAAAATAGACCCTGCAACAGATTTCGGTAGAGTTTGATGATCAATTTTGTCGATTTTGTGTTAAATCTAACTGTTTTGAGACCCGGTCGATTTTTAGATCTGACTTTTGTTAGTGGAAAATAGATTAGTTCTAAATACTTTGTTTCATGTAAAGTACAAACTAAATTAATGCAAAATAAGGGTAATGTATAATAAACTTATCAGCTTCTAACCCGTGCGATGCACAAATTTTTATTAATATGATATTGATTTTAAATGCAATTTAAACTCAAGTCAAATGCCCGTGTTATTTGAAATAATAGCAAATTTATATTTAAAACATAAAAGATAAAGTGTTTTAACTGAAAATTTTAACTGGTTAGTTATTAGTAATTATAATATTTATTTTACTTTATTAAATAGAATTGTTAATATTTTTGGAAAAAAAGATGTTTTACTTAGAAAAAATAAAAAATGTAACATGTTTTAGTTGAAAAAAGTAATTGGTTTATATACTAATTATGATTAAAATAGTAGTTATTAGTAATTATAATATTTTATTTTATTAAATAGAATTGCCCGTGATATTTTGAAAAAAATTGCTGTTTTAGTTGGTAGAAAAAAGATACGTGTTTTAGTTGGGAAATGTAATTGCTTTTTATATTAATTAGGATTAATATAATAGCTATTAGTAATAAAAAAATAAAAACCATGACATGTTTAGTTGAAAAAGGTAATTGATTAGATATTAGTAATTATAATATTATTATTTTATTTTATTAAATAAATTTACCCGTGATATTTTTGGAAAAAAAAAGGTTGTCTTAGTTGACCGTGATCTTTTTGGAAAAGGAGATGTTTTAGTTAGGGAAAATAGAAACAGTGATATGTTTAGTTGAAAAAGGTAATTGGTTAAGTATTCGTAGTTATAATATTACTCCCTCCGTCTTTTCCATTTGTTATCGTTTCTGAGAGAGTTTTCGGCACGCATTTTAAGGTGAATATAAAGTATAGTTCTACAATTTATTTTTAAATTTTTATTTTTCTGAATAAATATTTAAACATCTAACTTTTATTCAGAAAAATATATTTTTTAAAAAAATTGTAGAACTATACTCTATATGCACCTTAAAATGCGTGTTAGACACTCTCTCAGAAACGATAACAAATGGAAAGGACGGAGGGAGTATTATTTTATTGCCCGTGATATTTTTGGAAAATTAGATGTTTTAGTTGACATTTTCGGTTTTAATTCATTTGTTTCATTTATTAAATAATAAAATAATATGTATAATAGCAGCTATACATTTGACTTTTCTAATTAAAAAGATTACATTTTAACTAAAACATATTACCTTATATTTGTTTTATTTTAAATGTAATTATAATGTGGATCTGAATTTTTGTTTAAAATTAGATCTAACAGTTACCAACAATCTAATTTAAAATATCTAACGGTTGTGGATTAAGTGACCAAACCATGGGTGACCAGACTATCAACGAAACTTTTAATATATCTTCTTTAATATAATAGTATAGATTTTACTTAAAGCAATTGAATTCCACACTATAAGCAGCCCCGATTATTTAAATTTGACCTTTATAGTTGAAAGTTTAATTAACAAATAAATATAATTAGTCGTCATTATGCTGCTGAAAACTTGGAAAATTCAATGTAACGACTATCAAAATTTTAATGTAAAATAATATAAGGTACAATCATTGTTCATTTGTGTAAGTTTAAACATGTAATATTTTTTAATTCGTTCATAGGGCATTCAGGCACGTCCAACGATTTTTTAATTTTTTAATCATTGTACAGGTAGAATATTAAATAACAAAAGAAATAATTAGGCACTACCTGTATAATGCAGATGGGGAATATTTCTCTAGCAATATTTCTCTAACTGGGAGTTAAAATTTTATTAACCAATTTTCAGCAAAATCAACCATACATCAGAGCGCGATAACAGAATTGATAAGTGTTGATTTGCTGTCTGGGTTATGAATACATTCTCACTCAGGTATACAAACTAAATTATTTATTAAAGAAAAGAAAAGCAAACAAAATATCTTACTACCTGAAAAACGTTTTCAAAAATATCATACTGCCAAAACGTTTTAAAAAGTATTTTCAAGTGACACATGTTATATTTTTATTTGTGAAACTTATATTTATGAATAACGAGTTTACATCATTTACGAGAAAATAATCAATCATAAACTGACAACTCGACATTCGGGAACGGTTTTGAAAACTGTTTCCGGGACTCTAATATTTCTCAACTAATTATACATGGTTTACATCATCTTTTCTGATCCCGGGTTGCTTTGCCTTATTTCATCTAACAGCTTGTCATGTCTTTTACAATAAGTACATTCCTAATATTATGTACTACTAATTCTGAATTTTAATATAAAAATGGTGCAGAAGACATAAAGTTTTCATGCAAGTGGAAAAGAAGGGTTTGCTTATAACCAAATCTCTAATCTTGTGTTAAGATTCCTTAATCTGTTAATTACATTATACTTAACCCTTGTGAAATCAAATCACTGTCGTCTCTTTCACTTAAAGAGAGCGCTCACTAGTCACTGCTGCCGACCTTAAACTTCAATCTTGAATTATGGTTTATGCTTAGATCGGTATATATAATATATCGGATTTTCTACATGTGCCCATGGACACACAATAAGCGCGGAAACTTATAAAATTGGACTATTTTTATTTTTATTTTTTAAAATAGTGGTGGACCCCCCTGCATTCAAAAAACTCCACCAATCAAATGACCCAATTTTATAAGTTTCTGCGCTTATTGTGTGCCCATGGACACCTGGTAGAAAACCCCATAATATATCTACCGATTTAGGCAAGAGATATGACATTTACCCTCTTTTACTTATAATATTAAATTATATTACAGTACATAAAATTATAAAAATAATATAAATAATAACAGTTAAATCTAGTTAAAGTAATAGTCTTGGGACCAGGAAAAAATATTAGTTTAGCAAGTTTATTATTTTATCGAGAGTAAAAATACACTATCTCCATTATGTTTGAACCGGGAAAAATATTATTTTAGAGAGTTTATTTATCGGCTTTTACTTAATCGATATTCAATTGTATACAAGTTATTTGCAAGTAGATTTATTAAATTTATTTTTATTAGAAAAATTAAAAATAATTTGTAAAAGCATTATTTTGTGAAAGAAAGTGACAAGTATGACCACGAGTATTGACTGAGGTGAAATGTGAGATTGTCATGTGAAATCTGTTCTAATTGTGAAGTTATTCTTGGTTTAGAACTTTAGATTCCTAATCACATGCATGCCTCCTAGTGATTAATCATGTTTTGCAGCTTAATTACTTTTAATTCTACTTAATACTCCCTCCGTTTCAAAATACATGTCCACTTTCAAAAAAACACACATATTAAGAAATGTGAATGTTGATGAAAAAAGTTGTATTAATTGCATTAATTGAGTATAATATGTGGAATATGGTTGATCTTGGAAATATAAATTAGAGATAGGTGGTGTAGAGCTGATTTTGAAAATATAAACTTACATTGAAAGTTGAAGTAGACAACTAATTTGAAACAAAATTTTTATTCCAAACTGAACATGTATTGTGAAACGGAGAGAGTATCTTTTATCAGCATTCTCACACGTGGACTTTGTCCTAACTATGAAGTTAGCATTTGTCATGTCAACTTTATCGCTACGTTCAAGAATTAAAACGAAGAGAGAAGTAGTATTGAAAAATAAAATTTCTTAATTTTACTTTTGGTTTTAATGAAAAATAAATAAAAATATGTCATGATAAACAAATATTTGGTAGAACAATTGATCTGTTTTAATACAATTTTTTAGAGTATCACTTATATTCTTTTCTATTTCTTTTTTTATAAAACGGAGAAAACATTTCAGAAAATAAATTAATGCATACTGATAGAAATTGATACTTACAGAGAATAAAAGATATTAGAATGAAAATGTTTGTTACATTACTTGAATCTCTACACAGCAACATGACTTGAATGTGTTATATACAAGATCTAACAACTCTAACTAATTCTGCTGACATGGACCAGCTGAGCTTTCATGAACTAGCTGAGCTGTCAGCTTAGTCATCCTTCCTCTTGAGCTGAAATATCACCCATTTTACTAATATCCCCCTACAAGTGAGGTGTCGAAAACAAGTTGCAGACACCTAACTTGGCAAGCAGATAAGAGAGCTGGGATGAACCTAAAACTTTAGTAAAGATGTCTGCAGGATGATCGACAGATGGAATGTGCTGAGTAGTAACCATGCCTTGCTGCAACTTTTGACGAACCAAGTGACAATCAATGTCAATATGCTTGGTTCGTTCATGAAAAACTGGGTTTGAAGCAATATATAGTGCTGATTTATTGTCACAGAACAGCATGATGGGAGTAAGACCACGAAAATTCATTTCAGTGAGAAGAGATATGACCCAGGTTAACTCACAACAAGTGTCAGCAAGAGCACGATACTCTGTCTCTGCTGAAGAACGTGAAATAATATGTTGTTTCTTACATTTCCAAGAGACCAACGAATCACCCAGCATCACACAGTAGTCAGTAAGAGATAATCTTGTGCTAGGACAACTTGCCCAGTCTGCATCACAATATGCAGTAATAGACATACAGGAAGCAGCAGAAAACAACAAACCTTGACCACAAGTGCCTTGTAGATACTTCACCACCTTGAGAGTAGCATGCCCATGAGCAACTCTAGGAGAGTTCATAAACTGAGCTAAAACATGCACTGGATAAGAGAGGTCTGGTCTGGTTATCATCAAGTATATAAGACAACCAATCAAACGTCGGTATGGTGTAACATCCATTAGAAAACCAGTAGATTCATCACTTAACAAAATGTGATGTTGCTCCATAGGAATGCAGGTAGACTTAGTACCAAACAAACCTGTATTCTTAAGAATGTCCACAGTATATTTGTTCTGAAAGACAAAAATTCTCTTGGTAAAACGAGACAACTCAAGACCTAAGAAATATGTAAACGGTCCCAAGTCCTTAATTTTGAAGTATATACTCAAGAATTGAACTATCTCATCAAGTAACTCAGAGCTATTTCCTGTTAAAAGCATATCATCGACATAGATAAGTAGATAGGTAATAGTAGTACCTCGAGTGAACTTGAACAGGCTCGAATCACTCACAAACTGCACAAAACCAAACTTCAATAAAGCTGCAGAAAGAGCTATGAACTACTGACGTGGAGCTTGCTTGAGTCCATAAATGGACTTGAGCAGACGATAAAACAAACGCTGTCCAAAAAACTTGGACTGTAGTGTAGCAGGCACACAATATTCGGGAGGTAAGGCCATATACACTTCTTTATCTAATACCCCGTAAAAAGGCATTTGTGACATCAAGTTGTTTAAGAAACCAATTACTTTTAGCTGCCAGAGTTAGTAAAATACGCAAGGTTGACATTTTGGCAACCGGAGCAAAGGTTTCGAAATAGTCCAAACCCTCCGTTTGAGTGAACCCTTTGGTAACCAAACGAATCTTGTAGCGATCCACTTCTCCATTAGGCAAGTATTTGACCTTAAACAACCATTTACAACCCACAATCTTTTTTCCAGGAGGTAAAGGTTGAAGTTCCCATGTATGATTTGCCTCAAGAGCGACCAACTCCACATTCATTGCTTCACACCACTTGGATTGTTTTACTGCTTGCTTATATAAAGTAGGCTCACTTAATTTTTGAGTACTAGACACAAAGTGAGTTGGAACTGCATCCAAAGGAAAGCAAGCAAGAAATTACCAAGTGAGACACACGTAGCTGCTGATGATGAGACACACGTAGCTGCTGATGAAGACTTCAACTGAATTTTGTCAACCAAATGAGTTGGTAATCCAGTAAACTCAGAAAACTTTGCTGGTAACTGTCGAGTCCTATGAGGCCTGTCAGTTACATTTGATGGAATAGGAACCACAGTAGTAGTAGTAGTATCAGTTACTGAAGGTGCACTCTGATTTGAAACTGGTGAACCAGTATTTAATTGCTCTGTTAACTCAGGCATATCACCAGTAACAGTATCACTCTCTATTGGAAGTAGTCTGCAGTAGTTATACTATACAAAGGATCACATTTTTCATACTTGGAGTAGTTTGGAAACAGCTGCGAAATGTTAGGAGTATCTATTTCCTGAAAAGGAAATTTAGTCTCATAGAACACAACATCCCTTGACACAAATGTTTGCTTAGTTAGAAGATCAAGGACTTTATATCATCCATAGCAAATGGATACCCCACAAATACACATTTGATGGCACGAGCAGCAAACTTGTCTGTAGGATGAAGAACTACAATGGCATAACTAAGACAGCCAAATACTCTGAGATCCTGAAAAACTGGTGGAATCTGAAACAAAATTTCATATGGTGTGAGATTGTTTAACCGCACAGATGGAGTCTGATTGAGTAAATATGCAGCAGTCATCAAGCAATCACCCCACAAACATAAAGGAACTGGAGAATGAAATCGTAAGGCTCTTGCTATATTTAGAAGAGTACGATCTTTTCGTTCCACTAAGTCATTCTGCTGAGGAGTGTACACACAAGTAGTCTGATGAACCACTCCCTTAGCAGCAAACCATTCAGTCAAATCCCTATTCACAAACTCCAAACCATTGTCTAAACGAACTGTTTTGATAGTTGTAGAAAACTGATTTTCAACATAAGCCATAAAGGCTTTAATAGACATCACAACCTGAGTTTTAGTAGATAACAAATACACCAAGTTGCCCTGGATTTATCATCCACAATAGTCAAAAACATAGAGCAATTGTTGTGAGTCTTATGTCGATATGGACCCCAAAGATCAACATGTACAAGCTCAAATATATGTTTAGTTTTAGTATGACTAGTTGGAAAACTCTGTCTAGTTTGTTTTGCTAACACACAACTGTCACAAGGAGACAGATTTGTATGAGAAACCTCAAAAGGTAACAGCTGCAACACTGATAAAAGGACATGCCCCAGTCTATGATGCCATAGGTTAGCCTTATTTCCACTAGCAGTGCAAGATTGAACCCTAGCTGTAGCAGTGCAACTGTCCTGATGTTGAACAAGCTGATCTTGATAGAGTAAATATAAACCATTATATTCTTTACCAAGTACTAAAGCCTCCTGCCAAGTTGGAGCTTGAATAAAGCATTGTTGTGAAGTGAATGTTGCCACACATTTGGTATCACTTAGCAGTTTAGACACTGATAACAAATTATAAGTGAAAGTAGGAACACATAGAACATCACAAAATATTATATCAGGACTAAGAAACACACTACCAACAAGAGTCACTGCAGCTGAGGCACCATTAGGTAAATGCAGAACAGATTGGACAGCTTTAACATCATGTAACCGATGTGCAAAAGGCGTGACATTATCTGTAGCACCTGTGTCCACAATCCACTGATCTGATCAATATACAAAAGATGAATCCACAGCATTGGCAAAGTGAAAAAAAGTACCAGCAAATTGAGAATTGCTCATAGAAGTAAACCAGCTGCTAGGTTGAGTCTCAGTATCTGAAGTTAACAAAGATTTTTGTAGATACTTGAGCAATTGTTTACACTGACCATTAGTTAATTCCAAAACAGTAGGATTAGTAGTATTAGTTGCTAACAAAGATGTATTAGGTGAATCATGTGAGATTTCTGAGTTTGTCACCAGAGCTGTAGAACTGATCTTGTTGCTGTTGTTATTAGTGCTATTAGTAGACAGAAATCGTGGCTTAGGTTTTGGTTTAGCAAACAACCTATGCTAAGACGGATAACCGTGTAAACAATAACACTTCTCTTTTGTGTGCCCTGACATGTGACAATACTCACAAATCACCTGCTCTTTATTCTCCTGAGCATTTCGTCAAACACCTTTACTAGTCTGATATCTAGTTCCAACATTTTTAACAAACCTAGTAACTGAATCAGGTACAATAGATGAAGACAATGCAATAGACCTTTGATTCTCTTCTTGAAGTAACAGAGGATAACATTGACTTAAAGTCGGTAACGGCTTCATCATCAAGATTTGACCTCTAATTCCAGTAAATTGTTCACTTAATCCCATCAAGAACTGAGAAAGCTTAATATCTTGTTCATAAGCATCAAGCTTATAATTAACAGCACAAGTACATACAGTGCACGTACATCTAGGTTTCGTAATCATATACTCAAGTTCATCATTAACTGCTCTAAATTTAGATAAATATCCAGCAATAGACAAATTTCCTTGAGTTAAATGCAATATTTCAGATCGAAGTTGAAAAAGTTTTGGAACATTGTTTTGAGCATAACGAGTTTCTAAATCATTCCAAATATCCAATGTTGTTTTCATATAAACAACACTATTACGTATTTCAACAGAAATGGAGTTAAGAAGCCAAGATGTTACCATATTGTTGCATCGAGTCCAATGAACATTCAACTGAGAATTAGCAGCAGGTTTGAGGTACGTTCCATCGACAAATCCGAGCTTCAACTTTGAAGACAATGCGATCTCCATTGATCTACACCACTGATTGTAGTTGTTCTCACTCAAACAACCGAAGTAAGAAGCATACCAGGACTATCAGATGGATGAAGGTAATACGTGTTAACATCAACATTTGGAGTCAAAATAGATGATGTTGATCTAATTGTTGCAGCAGCATACGTAGCGGAAGTTGCCATTACTATGAGGAAGACGATAACACTGAAGAAATTAACTAAATGAAGAAATCAACTGAAGATAAGAGTATGAAACATCAAGAATTTCAGCTTGATGATGAAGATAATCGATCGAAATTGAGCATAGAGCTCTGATACCATGATAGAAATTGATATTTATAGAGAAGAAAAGATATTAGAATGGAAATGTTTGTTACATTACTTGAATCACTACACAGTAATATGACTTGAATTTGTTATATACAAGATCTAACAACTCTAACTAATTCTGCTGACATGGACTAGCTGAGCTGTCATGAACTAGCTAAGATGTCAACTTAGTCATCCTTTCTCCTGAGCTGAAATACCACCTATCTTACTAACACATACATTTTTCTCACCCCCCATAATCAAATAGGGAAGGTCGTGGTTCTTTTTTGCTGCACATATGATTCTTTTTTTGTTAATTAACCAGTGGCCTCCAAGAGCCTGAACATAGGAATAAGAGCTAAACCAGTACACTAACCTATGAATGACTGATTCGTATTTTAAAAAAATAAAAGTCAATTCGTGCAAAATAAGACCCGGTATATATTAGGGGTGTTGGCCCCAAATGGCACTATTTGAGGATGAAATGCCCTAAATGTCACTTTCTAAAAATATGGTCCTAAATAGCACTTCAAAACGCTATTTCGGATAGCGTTTAAAATCTTATCCAAAACGCAACTTCGTGTTGCGTTTTGACTATTTATTTTTATTTTTTTGAAAACAAAAACGCAACATGAAGTTGCGTTACAGTTTTTTTTTTTTTTAAACCTTTAACGCAACTTAAAGTTGCGTTACTTCCTTTTTAACTTCTCTGCACGCTCTCTCAAAAGTTAATTTGAGGTGCCGTTTTGCACTTTAAAATGTTACTTTAAGGGTATTTTGTTATGATTTTATTCATATATTTTAATATTTTAAAATCCAAATCGGAAATTGGTGAACCCTAAAGGCCCGAAACCCTAGTTTTAATTAGGGTTTAGGCTCTAGGGTTTAGGCCTAAATCCTAAACCCTAAATCGTTGTGTTATTTATTTATTTTATTCTAAACGTTTTTAAAACCCAAAAGGGGATCGGTAAACCCAAAAATGTTAAAAATTGCTAAGTATTTGTGTTTTTTATTCAATTTTTTAATATTTCTAAAACCCAAAAGGGGATTATTGAAACCTAAAAAATTAAAATTTGTTAAATTAAGGTACACTACTTAATTTTTTAAAAAAATATTTTAAAAATAAATGTTAAAAACGTAACATTAAGTGGTATTCCAGGTCTCAAACGACACACAATAAGAAGCATTACAAAAAAAAAATAAAAACGAATAACAAAGGCAAGTATAAATGATGAAAACGCTAGTTTAACTAGCATTTGGTTCACAAATATTAAACGCTACGTGATGTAGCGTCTTAAAGTGCTATTTGAGGCCAGTTTTTTATTTTGTGTCATTTGGAGCATTTTAATTCCAAATTGTGCCGTTTGGGGCCTTTTTTTTTTCATATATTAGTGACTTAGGTATATTCATTTTATAACATTAAATATGCATGTAATAGGACTAAATCTTCATAAAAAATTTAATATTTTATTTGATATGAAGTTGTTTGAAATTAAATATATAGGTAGTTCTCACTTCTCACTGTGGTGATTTAGGTTATTATTATTTAGGAGAAAATCTCATTTTGCACCTTTACATTTGATTGAAATTTAGTATTATATACTTAATTTATTTTAAAATCCTTCCAACTTACGCACATTTTGTGATTTTCGGTTAATTATGACCACTTAGCATAAGTCAACTTATACCTGGCCTCGTGATTCTTGAAAAAGCACGATAAAACTCGATGAAAAAACAACACTTACACCTAAAATTTAATCATTCTTAAAACTCACCCTACAATATATATTCCACCAAGAACGTACAATTTATGTTATCTAATACCAACTACATAACCCGCCTTGTTAAATTTTAAAAAAAAAACTACATAACCCGCAGAAGTCATGGCCTACTGGAGTATTACATAATTGTGGACAAAGTGCAATGAACGTCAACTCTTTATCTTGTTTTATTTATACTCCCAATATAAATGGAGTCTTTAATTGAATCAACTCTGGATTCCAAATTTATGCAGTGTTTGTCAGAGTGTGAGTATTGGAAGTAAAAAACTATAGAAATCTGACTTAAAATAATTGAGAATTAAATATTTGTAATTTAATTAATATATTTATATTATAAGATTTATTAAATACTAATTTTAAGAAATTAATGTGGAGAAAAGGGTAGGTTGCTCCGTGTTTGTCCGATACCCTACACGTCAGTACAATCAGCTTTTTTTCTTTTTCAAGTTTTGTCAACAAACAAACAAAACCAAATGTCACAACTCACAAATAGAACACTTCTGTAGATTCGTTGACTTGTTTTTTTATTTTATTTGCCCCACTACACTTTATGCATGTATCATATCCTCGTCACATTATTCTAAATAGAAAAACCAGACAACAAATTAACCTTATTTTCATCAATGAAGCTGCATTCATAAAATTTCTGTTCAAACAGCATAACACACCTGAGCACCATCTCGATTTACTGCTGGGACTCGTGCTTTTAACAATCTGTTCGTGAACAAGTACGAACTCGATTCGATTCGAACTCGGTTGATTCTATTTGATAAAGATTTAACCTCTAATCGTGTATTTTAAGATAAGGTTTTCAAACCGAGCTACATGTACAACTCGATATTGATTTTGTATCAGCTCATTTAAACAAGAAAGTAATTTAAATATTTCCTGATTTTTCATAATATTTCTAACATTTTAGATTTAAAATCATACTCGTAATATTTAACTCGCAAAAATTTCTTAATATCTTGATTTTAAGTTATTTATATTTATGTGCAGAAAAATTAAATTTTAATGTATATGCAAAATTTATGAGGTTCAGGCACAGAAAACAATTACTAATAATTCATTACAACTTTAAAATATAGTAAAAACCCCACATTTCTTTATTAACTTTTACTACTATACTGCATGTGTATATATATGTAGATTTTTTCTTCCTGTAAAGGTTACCTAAGAGGCTATACTGACATACTCCCTCAGTCCCAGAAAGATTGACCCACTTA